>APFE031634606.1:136916-169386 GCA_000404065.3 Pinus taeda
CGATCCTAACCTTTACTTTAAGGTTGAAGATGACAAGCCTCTCATACTGGTGTTGTATGTGGATGACCTCTTTCTAACAGGTGCATACCCTCTCATTCACAAATGTAAGAGGAAGTTGGCTTCTGAATTTGAAACGAAGAACCAAGTACTTGAAGTGTGGCAGAAGCCAAGGGAAATTTTCCTATCTCAAGGGAAATTTTCCTGAAAAGATTTGGTATGGTGGACTGCAAGCCTGTGACTACCTCGAGGATCTTAACTTTCAAAAGTTATATGGTAGTGATGTCGGACCAGATTTGGGAAATGCCTCTGAGTTTCAAAATCTCATTCGCGTTGATGTTCTTGGTGAACCTCCATCCGAACATATGTTTTGTAGTTAGCATTGTGAGCTCATATTTGGTTGAGCCTCACTAGGTTGGTGCCAAGAATCTTCTGAGATGTCTTCAGGACACAATCTCTCATGGATTGAGATACAATGTCGGAAATATGAAACTGCATGATTATTCGAATGCTGATTAGGCAGGTAGTGTGGAGAATCATTGGAGCACTTTTTAGTGTTGTTTCTCTTTGGATTCTACTTTGATATAATGGATGAGCAGGAAGCAGAAGTCGGTTGCCATAAGCACTGCCGAGACCGGATACATATCTACGAGTATGATCTCGTATGAAGCTACCTAGTTGGGGAAGCTCTACAGTGAGTTGTTTGAACACATACCACTGTGATTCTCTGTAACAACCAGAGGTGGAATTCGATTATTGAGGAATCCCGTATTCGTTGATTGCTCCAGCAGATAGACATCATCTGGGATATGGTAAGTCGATGAGCAAGAAGGCTCCATCGCATTAAGATGATGTACAGGTCAATACACCTTGTCAAAGCCCCAAGGAAAGATCTAATCTGTGATTTTCCCAAACGACTTGGAGTCGTCAAGAAACCCTTGTACAAGGGTCTTGCATGTTGCATAAATTGAGCTTTGGAAGCTCTGAGGGCTTGCGATTCTTACTGGAGCAACATACGACCACAGGGTCACTCACCCTCCCCTGGTGGTGCGCACTAGAACAAGATGATTCACTCTCTTGTGGGACAAGATGATTCGCTCTCTTGTGGAACAGGATGATTCGCTCTCTTGTGTAGCAGGATGATTAGTTCTCCTGTTAGGCTTGGATTGATGTGTTCTCCATGGCGATTGTAGCAGGATTGATGTGTTCTCCTGTAAGGACATGATTGATTAGTTCTCCTGTTGAGGAATCCTACCCATGCAATCTGGGACCCATGGGAAGTACCTCTCATCTGATCAATGAGCAGGGAAATGAAGTTAGGGACCATAGTATTACCGATGGACGCATCGTTGTATCTACCGTACTCCCTACGCTAAGATGACCTCCATTGATCTAGGATCAATGATACTGGTCTGGGACCAGTGGTAGGAGTGGTACATTCTATGACACTGACTTTGAGTCGGTTGTTACTGGTCTGGGACCAGTGGTACGCACTCTAAGACTGACTTTGAGTCAGTGAATGATGTTACTGGTCTGGGACCAGTGGTAGGAGTTGTACTCACTATGACGCTGACTTCGGGTTGGTTGAGATTGGTCTGAGACCAGTAGTACATACTCTGAGACTGACTTTGAGTCAATATGATACATCCTCGATCATTTCTTCTTCTTCATAATTCGGAAAAAAGCAGAGCAGAACAGAACAAGCAGAGCAGAGCATAATAGAGTAGAGTCGTACAGATCAGTACAGGGCAGAACAAGACAAAGCAGAACATGCAGAATAGAGCAAAGCAGGGCAAGGGCCAATCTGTACAGGGCAGTGCATTTGATGGATGAATAGTAGTGACCGACAGACAGATTGCAGATGAAGTTCTCCCTAGTTGAGAGGGAGTGTTAAAATTGGCAATTAGGGCCAAACTTCATGTGGGTCATCTTATTCATGGCTGATAATATTTTTATTAGATTCCTCTCATCGAGAGGTGTAGGATTAATATAAAGATCATCTGATTCCGATAAGTATTCATGGAGATATGAATTTATTTGATTATGGAATTATTATCAAACCGACCTACAACTCATGTAGGCTCAAAAGCCCAACAGTTGCATCTATTCAAACACCAATGTTGTGTATAAATACAGGAGGACTTTTCCTCATTTGGACTCACTCATCCCATCACATCTCTCTGTCTACTACGCAGAAAAGAGTCTCTTCTCTACTGCGCAGAAAAGGGTCTCTCCCTCACACATGTGAAGCCGGAAGCTGCTGAAACTAAAGCTGCAACTCAGAAGGAAAGTTTGACCTGCGTGGACCAGAAGATCCCCTCACCTGAACTGCGTTGTAGGTTCATCTAAACCTCCTCTGAAAGCCGCAACTTTTAGTGGTGGAATCAAGTCAATCCGATGGACAGTCTGCAAGATATCAACTGCCCTAATTTGAAGGAAGCTACTGACACTGAACCTGCAATTGCAGAAGTGAAGTTTGACCTTCGTGGACCAGAAGATCTCCTCACCTGAACTGCGTTGTAGGTTCATCTGAACCTCCTCTGGAAGCCGCAACTTTTGGTGGTGGAATCAAGCCGATCTGACAGTCGATTTGTGAGATATCGTCTGCCCTAGTTTTGATGATGAAGCCGCTAATGTTGATGTTGTTGATCTAGGGTTTGCTACTGCTGCTATAAATCAAATTTATTGTATTATTTCTCTTTGCTGAATTATTGAAGATAAAAGACGATTTGATCAAAGGGTTTCCCCATACATTGTGGGGTTTGTCCCTGGCTAGCCGCCACATCTTGTGTCTCTTGTCTTGGCTTGTTTTCTGTCGATCATTTAATGTTCTATTTGCACTTTACTTTATGTACATGTGACTGCTAATCTGCAATATAATAAGAAAAAGAAGTAAACTGTTATAAGCATAGAACATACCATAACTTAACACACATCTTTGAAAGAAACATTGAAACCCTAGATGGAATGAAAGTTGTGCTAACTTCATACTTCTATAGTTTTGGTTGTACTTGCTATCTAAGTTGTGCAAGTACACAATCTTCAATATGGTGAAGATGTTCGTTGATGTGATAAGCATGATGGGGATGGTGATAACTCTAATGAAATGGTTGGAAGCCACAAAAGATTCTCTAATGACGAAAAATAAAAGAGATCTCCCTTAGATTAAGAGGGAGTTTGGATAAAGAGATGCTCCCTGGTTGAGATGGAGGGCATAGCTTGGTTTTGATTAAAGAATGAATTTTGGAGGATCTGTTGTTGCATGGAACATAGGAAAGGAAAGTGTATGATTGAGGAATCTTCTATCAGAGATTCGGTTGATAGTCCTACTATGAAAAGTTGAGAAGCAACAGCAAGGTGTCTGAAAGACCCCGAAGGTTTGTATTTGATTATGTACATATGAAAGTATATTATTGATTAGGGTTGTGTCTATACAGGTAAATATCTCGAAGGATTTGAGAGCATGCTAGTTAACAATAAGTTTGATTGGGAGAGATTAGTCATCCTTGATTTGTTGGATCAAGGGTTGTCGAGGCTTTGTGAGTGAAGCATTACCTGGGAGGACATTTGGCCGACACTTTGTGTTGATGTCTACGTCCTGAAGTTGGAAGGGTGGCGTTGGTCATTGAGCTCTGACACGCACCTGGATTTCTAGGTTGATGGTTAGCAAGTAAGCCTGATGGTACCTAGAGAGGTTGAAAGCTTGAGTCTCTTAGTCCCACCCGGATAGATTGCCCTAGTAAAGAATCTAGTATGTGACATTGCGGTGCCTAAATTGTTGAGAGACCAATGGATAGATTGCCCTAGTCAAGAACCTAGTCCATGGCATTGCAGTGCCTAAAGTTCTTCATGGTTCATATAGTTGATATCTTTCTTGTACTTGTATATAATGAATACCTCCCTAGTTAAGAGGGAGTGTTGGAAAATGTAATTAGATTTTTTCTTCATTAGATGTATTTGAGTCATCTTGTAATGTACTTGCCAAAAGAATAAAGAAAAAGAAATTTTATTATTATTGTTGTGACTTATTAAAGCATGGGTTTCATACTTGGGTCACCATGTTTTAGGTCAAATTCCCATTGAGGACTTCTAGGATTTATTTCGAGTCAATAGAGTCATTGTACTTTTAAAGAGACCCTTCTTGGGAATTTGAATCATGTAAAAAGGTTTAGTATTGGGCCAAATATAATTTCTGTATCCTCCACATCAAGTCGGCCTAGAAGAGATCAAGTCAGCCTAAGGACATCAATTCGACCTCCCTTGAAGCCTATAAATAGAAGCAAGTCGAATTCATTTCAAGTATCTCATTTAAACTTAGTTCGACATCTCTAAGGAAGTCAGAGAAGTGCGAAGTGGGTCTAAGGAAGCCAAAGGAAGTGCAAGTTGGGTAGAGTCTAAGGAGAAGAATAAAAAAAGAAATTTTGGTACCTCTCTCTCTCTGTTTTGTGTCGTAGTTTGGGAGATCAAAGTCTTCCAAGTTTCGCTGATGTCAGAGGTTGCTTGATGTCAGAAGCTGGTACATAGTCGAAGTTGTTGGAAAAGACGTCAAGAATTTCGGAGGCTGACTTGCTGTGGAGGGAAGGTTTGGTCTTTATGTAGGGTGAAGAGTCTCAAAGAATACTATTGAAAGGAAGAGAATTTTGATAGGTTTTTCCCCTTTAGGAGAGGTTTTTCCCCTTGAGGGGAGGTTTTCCCTAGCATAGTGCCTATATCTGGTATCCATTGTTTTATGTGCTTTCTCTTTGGTAATTGCTTGATGAATCAAAGAAAGAAAAAATAAAAAAAACTTAATAAGACGTCAAGAACATCACAAGTAATTATTAAGTATAAGAAAATATTTATGCCTTTATGATTTTCTAACAAGCATCAACATGTGCAACTATATAGAAAGAACAATATCATCATCAATGCAACAGAACCTAAAGGAACAATAGAAGAAAAGCATTCACACACAAAGACACCACGATCGGTCGAAGACCAGGGCAAAACCCACTATGGGGAAAACCCTTTCAAATCCTCCTTCTTAATAGATTGTCATAAAATGTTCAGCAAGGAGAGAGTACAATGATCCATATCTTCAACCATAAAACTATCCAACAAAATCAACTAATCAACATCCAAGAGATGAACCCAACAATGCTCTAACCAAAACCTTGATTCAAAAGCCTCCGGTCGACTGTCACTGTCTGTGGTCAACAGTTGAATTTTGCAGTCAACTACAGTCAACTAAAAAACCAAACCCTAGTTTCCAACTGCACGGAAAGAGTGTACATGTGCGCAGTTGAAACCCTACAACTGCACTCATGAGCCTATGTGCCTACGTATGCAACCGAAAAATGCCTGTGTTAAAATTGGCAACTAGGGCCAAACTCCACATGGGTCATCTTATTTATGACAGTTGATATATTTCTTGGATTCCTCTCTCTGAGAGGTGTAGGATTGATCTAGAGATCATCCGATTATGACATGTACAAATGAAGTTATGAATTTATTTTGATTATGGACAAATTGTCAAGGTCGGCCAACAAACTTATGTAGGCTTAGAAGCCCAACAGTCACGTCTATTCACCCTCAACGTTTGCTATAAATACATGATGCCTCATCTTCATTTGGACACACTCATCTTCACACATCTCTCTCTCCTCATCTGATTGGGTATGCATTTCTAGGCAACATCTCTCCCCACATGTGCGAAGGAAAGAAGGGGAATCTTTTGTTTTGGGCATTGATTGTGTTGACAGAATTTCAGGGACAGTTTGACCAAGCGTTGACCAGCAGCGTTGACCTCTTTGATTTTGATTTTTGGTGGAGAAATTTTGTCCTAGCAAGCCACATTTCTACGCACAGAAATCGAGGCAATCGGTTGACTTTGACTAGTATTCACTGCAGCTAGGGCTGACCGTAGGTTGATTGTTTGACCAGATTTTGACTAGGCTAATTCATCTTACTGTTTGGAGGCCGAAGTTGACTGAAGTTGACCAAATTGATAAGGGTCAAATTTGCCCTGTTGACCAGCATTCACTTTTCTAGTTAGGGCTCTTTTGTTGTTACAAATTATCAAATTTGTAAATTGTACTATCTCTCTCTTTATTGAACTATTGAAGACTAAAGAAGAATTGATCAAGGGTTTCCCCACATTGGGGTTTGTCCCTAGCTAGTGCCACATCTTGTGTCCTCTTGTCTTGGCTTGTCTGCTACTGTTTATGTTTATGTTCTATTTGCATTTTACTATCATGTTGATGTGAATGCTAAACTAGATATTGATATTGGGCTAATAAAGAAATTGAAGTAAAATAGCTCTAAAGCATAGAACATACCATTGTTGCCTAAAATTTACATGGAACCAGAGTTGAAGTGAAACAAAGCCCAAGCAAGAGTGAAAGAGGAATCACCAAAGATAGTTGGACAATGAAAAAAAGGCTCAATGGGTTCTTCATCCTACTTCCCAGCTGAAGACAAGCTCCATGATAAATCTGACTATCATGGATGGAAGATGTCTCTTGATTTGACTTTGGAAGAAAATGAAGTGATGGATTATGTGCAAGGTAAAATCCCTAAACCTCCTTCAAATGCACTAGCTGCTGCGAAGACCAAGTACAATAAGATTGAAGTCAAAGCAAAGAAGATTATCAGGGATTCCATTGCCAAGCATCTAGTGGCCTACTTCTCCGAATTGAAGACCTCCAAGGAGATCTACGACAGGTTGGTCGGCATGTTCAAGGTTAGTAATGCTAATCAAATTCTATTTCTCAAGAATAAGTTGAAGGATATTAAGAAGGGCAGGGACAAGGACATTCAATCCTATTTCTTGAGGATTACTGAGATCAAGAATGATCTACTCTCGATTAGAGAAGTCATTTCTAACAAGGAACTTACTCTCACCACCCTTGGAGGACTCCCACCTAAGTGGTATGTATTTAGAACCACTATACTCAACAATGATCGAATTCCAGGGTTTGAAGAATTGATGTCGAGATGCATTCAAGAAGAAACAAGAATGGTGGAGCAAGAAATGCCTTCTAATAGAAGCAAACCCACTACATTCTCCGCTCATGCGAAGAGGAAGAACAATGCAGGTTCAAAGAAGCAAAGTCAAGGAAGACCAGGATTCAAAAATGGAAGCAAGGGAAGATGCTTTGTTTGCAATAAGTTTAACGACTATGCAAGGGAGTGTCCTAATAGAAGGGATACACCTCGAGATGATGACTATCATAACAACTCTAGGGACAACTTCAACAACAACGATCAAAGGAATGGCAGGTCCAATGGCAAAGGAAAAAGGAATGCGGGACATCAAGGAAATGGTCGACCCTCCAAGAAATCAAGGAACTCCAGATATGAAGAATCCAATGTTGTTAACAATAAGCAAAAATAGTACTATCTCATATCGGCCCTCTCCATTGCCTCTCCCCCGGACACTTTGGGAAATTAGCAGATTGATAGTGGTGCCTCAAGGCACTTCACCGGATACAAGAAAGCTCTCTCTAATCTGATAGAAAATGAGACAAACTTGGAGATCATCCTTGGAGACAATGCCACTTATCTCGTAAAGGGAGTAGGGAATGTTACCCTTCAATTGAATCAAGGTAACACTATTCATTTGAAAGAAGGACTATATGTACCTGATCTCAAGAACCTGGTATCCATTTCAGCCATGGAGGACAAAGGGTTCAAGGTGGCATTCATCGATCGAAAGGTATGTTTTTGGAAAAGAAATTTTAAAGATGCTTTTACTGTTGGGTTCAGGGTTGACACTTTGTATCAAGTTGGAGGAAGTCTATTGTGAGCCATGTCTTGCGACACATCTCTACAATCTGAACTATGGCACCAGAGGTTTGCCCATCTTCATTATAAGGCCCTAACCGATGGACAGATGGTGACAAGTATGCCCGAGTTCAAAGTAGAGCATGAAGGTGTATGTCTGGGATGTGTCAAAGGAAAACTTACAAGGGGACTATTCCCCTCAAGTAATAGCAAGACCACAGATATATTGCAATTGATCCACTCTGACATAGCTGGTATGATGCCTGTAAACTCTTTGGGAGGACACTTATATTATCTCACCTTTACAAATGATTATTCTCGCAATATCTGGATCTACTTCTTGAAGAAGAAGGATGAAGTGTTCACCTGGTTCCGACACTTCAAAGCCTTGATCGAAAACCAATCCGAGAATAAAATCAAGATATTGAGGACTGATAATGGGACCAAGCACAAATCCAATGAATTCCAAGATTATTGCAAAGAAGTTGGCATTAAAAGGGAGACTACAATGCTATACACTCCTGAGTAGAATGGTGTGCTTGAAAGGAAGAATCACTCTATTGTAGAAGTTGTTTGTGTCATGCTTCATGATCAAGGCCTTCCGAAGTTTCTATGGCCTGAAGCTACAAACACCGTCGTGTTTAAAACCAATGCCATCATCAAGCATTGGACTCCAAGACACCCGAAGAAATGTTCACTGGCAAGAAACCCGATGTCTCTCATTTTAGAATTTTTGGAAGTCCGGTATATTTTCATGTGCCGAAAGAGAAAAGAAGCAAATTGGGTGCATCTAGGAAGAAAGGAATCTTTGTGGGCCATAGTAAAAATTCTAAGGAATATAGAATTTATGTGGTTGGTCAAAAGGAAGTTGAGATAAGTCATGATGTCACCTTCAATGAAGATATGGCCCTCATGAAGATCAACAACCTTCCTATCCTAAGGAAGGACAAAGAAGCTGACACAGGAAATCAGGGTGAAAAAGAGGACGAAACGATGCCTGATGTTGATGAACCTATGGATCCTACTGATACACTCCCTCATGAGCCTTCCTCCAAGAGGAGACCCTCATGGCTTAGGATTGCACCAAGGGGGACTTTCCGTGAAAGCAAGAAGCCGAATAGGTACCAAGGATATTTAATCACCATGAGCATTGTCATTCGAAATGAGCCTTCATCATTCAAAGAAGTCGTGAAGCAACAAGTATGGAAGGATGATATGAATGAAGAATATGAGTCAATTATGAAGAATGATGTCTGGGATGTGGTCCATAGACCCCAGGACAAATCGGTTGTCACTTCTAAGTGGCTCTACAAAATCAAGTATGGAGTTGATGGAAGTGCAGAAAAGTTCAAGGCTCGCTTTGTTGCTCGAGGCTTCTCTCAAAAGGAAGGTGTAGATTATGATAAGGTATTTGCGCCTATTGTCCGATACACCACTATCCGCTTGATCATAGCCCTTGTTGCCTCACAAGGATGGAACCTACATTAGATGGATGTCAAGACCGCCTTCTTGCATGGTTCAATTAAAGAGGAAGTCTATGTGGAACAACCCAAGGGGTTTGAAATACATGATCGGGAATCTCATATATGCAGGTTGAAGAAAGCTCTCTATGGGTTGAAGCAAGCACCCCAGGCTTGGTATGAGAGGATTGATAGCTATCTGATGAAGTTGGGATTCACTAGAAGTCAAGCCGATCCGAACCTTTACTTTAAGGTTGAAAATGATAAACCTCCCATTTTGGTACTTTATGTGGTCAACCTCTTTCTGACAAGTGCAGACCCTCTCATTCACAAACGTAAGAGAGAGTTGGCTTCTGAATTTGAGATGAAGGACCTAGGACGATGCACTATTTCCTAGGGTTGGAGGTTTGGCAAAAGCCAGGCGAAATTTTCCTCTCAAAGAAAATATGTGGTGAATATATTGGAAAGATTTGGGATGGTGGACTGCAAGTTTGTGACTACTTTGATGGAACTTAACTTTAAGAAGTTATGTGGTAGTGCTACTGGACATGAATTGGGAAATGCTTCTGAATATAGTCAACTCATAGGAGCATTGATGTTCTTGGTGAACTCCCGTCTAGACATATGTTTTGTAGTTAACACATTGAGCCAATACATGGTTGAGCCTCATCATATACATTGGGTTGCTGCCAAGAATCTTCTGAGATATCTTCAGGGCACAATCACTCATGGAATAAAATACACTGCCGGAAATGTGAGAATGCATGGTTATTTTGATATTGATAGGGCTGGTAGCGTGGTGGATCACAAGAGCACTTCTAGATGTTGTTTTTCTTTGGGTCCTGCTTCGATATCCTGGATGAGCAGGAAGCAGAAATCGGTTGCCTTGAGCACCACCGAGGCCGAATACATAGTTGCTAGTATGGCCTCCTGTGAAGTTGTCTAGTTGAGCAAGCTCTTCAGTGAGTTGTTTGGACATGTGCTGGACACCACCATGATCCTCTGCGACAACCAGAATGGGATCCGATTATCAGAGAATCTCGTGTTTCGTGATCGCTCCAAGCATATAGATATCAGGTACCACTATATCCGGGACATGGTACAACGTGGAGCAATAAGGCTCCATCACATTGGGACTGATGAGCAAGTCATCGATATTCTGACAAAGCCCCTAGGGAAGGTCAAGTTCTTGGCCTTCCAAGAACGACTTGGAGTCATGGAGAGACCCTCTTATGAGGGTCCTGTATGAGATGGACACTGAGCTCTGGGAGCTCCGGGGGGCTTCGGGTACTTCTTAGAGCGGTGAACAATCATAGGGTGAGTGGTTCAGCCTTCCCCTAGTGGTTTGTTGTGTACAGGGTGAGTGGTTCAGCCTTCCCCTACGATAACCCTTGGCAACATGTAGGCAGTGTTGACCAATGGGATGACACCTGATGATTATATGAAAGACTCCATGCTCGAGGATGCTCCAGAGGACACTTGTACCATTAGATATCATCAGTCAACAGAGTTTTTTAACTCTACTTCTATCTTCTCATCATATTTCTTGTACCTAAATTCCACACCCTGCAAGGAATTGTAGTAAATGATACTAGTAATGATGAGTTTTGAGTCTGTAACAGGCCTAGGATGTTGGGACTCGATTAGCAAACGAGTACACCTTGGAGTGTTCTTTTTCTCTGGTTAATTATCCCTTCTTTTTCAGTGGCAGATAATTTTCTAGGTTTTTTCACTCACTTTTTACCCCAAAGTCGAGGTGACGATTTGAAAGTTGAACCCCTAACACATCTTAGCGTCTAGAGTCGATGTATATTATCATACTAAATAACACAAAAAAAATTGTGGAATTTGGTTAGGTCTAGGTAGTCATTTTTTAATTTTTAGATTTCCCGCATGTCAAAAATTGCAAATAAAAATTGTATTTAAATTGTAATAAGTGTAGTCTAGAGAAGTTGTATGGGGTATGAGTAATCAAAATTACACCTCTCACCTTCAACTTTCTACTATGACACACTTTGAGGGGTTAATAATGTGCTTTGGACCCTCAAAACCCACATTTCCTAAGTTTAGTGGAAATTGTGGCATTTAATTAGGCTAGAATTAAATAAAATAGAGAGAAATAAATTATTCTAGGTGATAGAATGACGTGGAAATGATTTGGAAATTATCCTCAGTCAAAGAGTTGAGTCAACGGACATGTGGAAAATGACTGAGCACACAGCATCATAAATACATCATTATTTCATAAAATCGAATTTTCCAGAGATAAAGCAGCAGTTGCACATGTGGAAAATCGAATTTATTATAGGAGCTCATGCACTGAAGGAATATTCCATGGTATATTTGGACTGAAGAATAGGTGGGGCCTAATCTCACAAATATCTCAAGTTCTTCTACTCTTAGCACTCCACTCTTGAGGACTACGAGTTGCACATGGAGAATCACGCAGTTCATGGAGGGAATCATGCAATTCATGGAGGAATCACGCAAAGCTATCTAGGGATCATCTAGATATGTGGCATCACTTAGTTCAAGTTTTGCATTTGTTGACTAGTGTTATCACAGTACTTGGATTCACTCATGGATGAGTTTACTATGCCATATATGGAATTCGATTTCCCTCGATGTGCACATATGGAATCAGATTTTGCTCTGATGTCTCTATCTTCTCCACATCGAACTTGACTTATCTTTCCTTGGAATTTGCTCCAAGTTCAGTTCTCACATGCATTCTTCCTTGGGATTTGCTCCCAACTCTCTATAATATATATAATGAGGCTATATGCTCTCATGTTGTATCATGTAATGAGCTATTGGGCTTGAGGAAACTCTGTCATTTTGCACTTGCATACTTTCTTAATATAATCAAGACTTTGGAGCTATCTGACTGGTGTTTTCTTGGCGTTATGAGGTGTCCTTTCATGCTATTGTTATTGTGTTTAATTTCTTTCGCATATTGAATTAATATTAGTTTATATTTGCCATCTTGCTTGGATTGGTGTGTGCGAGCTATCTTGCACATATCATTGATTTAGAGTAGTATTATAGGGATAAACTTGCCAATTTATTTTAGGAGGAATGTTTGGTTTATCTTATTCATTATATTGCTCTAATCTTGTGCAAACTAATACGGGTTCAAGTGTGTAGGAAAGATCTTTTGTATTGTGTGCGAGAATCGATCTGGAAGTGGAAGAAATCTCAATTAGATCAATTCACTCCTAGAGTCACGGCGATCCAAGACTCAGCCATTTTTTCGCTCCAAATTTTCCATCCAACAAAGAGCAAAAAGGCATTTTCTTACTCTATAACTACTTGAACATCCATTTAAATCCAAAATACGTCTTTAATTCTAGTTCTTTCAAAGTTATATCTCCTATTCAAGAGTCATTTTCAAAGCTAGGCAAGTATGGGAGTTCACTCCCATTACTTGAGCCAATACTTTGTAAATTAAATTCTAAGTTTAGTTTTGGTTTCTTTTTCCTAATTTCATGAGCATTGGGCAACAAGGAGCTTGAGGAAAATCTTTGGAAAACTACTCACTCGTGAGTTGTGTGTATGCAAGACCCCCTCACACTATCCAAAGGCTGATTTCTAGGGAGGCCATAAGCACTTGGGACAGAGTTGCAAACTCATCTAGGCCGTGGGCCTTTTGAGCCTTGTGAATCTCTTTTTGAGAGTTTTTTCCATCTTCGAGTTTGTTGTTGTTATATTTTTGGGGGAGAGAGTAGCTTTGTTAGAGTCTCATCTTTGTAAAGATCTCTCTCGTGTTGTGGGTTGCCCTCTTAAAGGCATTTTTACCCACTTTAAGCGCTAATAAAAGAAAAGAAAAAAATTGTTGCAGGGAGCTTGGGATTTTCCCATGGCATCCCCCTTCCTCATTTAGAGGAGGGATTCTTGTGAGTAGTATCATCTTGCTTCTAGTTTTTCTTAGCTTTCTAGCTTTTAATTTCATATTGTGCATGCTTAAAATCAACACATTTCACTCCATATGCAAATTTTTACTAATCTTGTATTTAAATTCCCACAAGCATATGCTTCCAAATTGTAAACTTGAGAAAATCTCATCTTATGTATAAACACTTCATACTCTGGCAAGTTTTAATTGTTTCATAATTTCGTCAAATATATGATTCACCACTTGGTCAATTTATAATATATGTCATGAAAATTATTGGAACATTATCATTTATTTGAAACAATTGTAGCTTAAAGAAATCTATTCCATTTTACTTGCTTATTTTCCATTCAATGGTGCAAACACATATGAGCTTATTTACATTCTAGCCTCTCATGTTTTGCAAACTATTTCTCTTTGAAGCATTTGCATAAAACATTAGTTTAATTTGGAGAATTAACACAATTTGCACTTCATCTAGGCATTTTAGTGTAGGAAGGCCCCAAGCCTCACTAAAACTTACCTCCAACTTAAGTTGGTTGAATAGACTTTTAGGGACCCTCTACCTCTATTGACTCCTCATTGTGAGATCCAAATATTTAAGCAAGGATGAGGTCTGCGGACTACAGGTCAATTGTAACTTTGTCTTAGCACTAATTAATAAAATAAACCAAGAACAACATCCCATCACATTTGCTTTGTTTCCAAAGTTCTTAAATTTCTTGCTATCTTGATGGTTTAAAGTCTCAAATTCAAATCTTATTTCAAGAGGCATTTTCGATGCAAGCATTGTAACCCCTTTTAATTTTGCGATAAGTTTTAATTTTCTTGTACTTTGAAATTGGCTTATCTTTTGGTTTAATTGCATATTGTCATGAATGGTTGGTTTCACTTTCAAGTCCTATTATTTTGGGGTTGTAAACTTAATTCCACGTTGTCAGCGTGGTCTAACATTTGAGTTCTTTTATCATCTCATTCTCACATGTAGACTTCTAATGGTATCTTTTTGAGCAATATAGTTTCCATGCTTTGATTTGAAGACTTATTCATCTTAAAAGCATTTATAATATCTTGTGCTAACAATTTATTGTTTCACTTTTCAGGATTATTTTGGCTTTCTATTTGAAAGCATTTCACTTCATTTTAAGCAAATACAATTTCATTTCTTAAAGAGAAATACTTTGAAGGCATTGGTTGTTTATGTATTTCATGCTTATCTTATGTATTGATGGTTATTGCTCACATCAGTTTTGCTTATAAATCTTAAAGAAATAATTTGTTTGACTTTAGAAATTCTCCTAGAAATTCACATCTTTGTAACTTAACTTTTCATTAGGAACCACCCCCCTTAGCTAACCTATGAGATAGCTCAAACGGAGAGAGTCGGGATTAGTTTGACAGTGCTTCTCTGAGTTCCATGCCTCCAACCACACCTTGTGGGGTTGAAGGCTTTTCTCATTGACTTGTATGTAGGTGTAGGCGACAGGGTCAACAGGCAAGATGAGTGGTTCATCCTCCTCCTGCTAAGACATCCTACCCATGCAGTCTGGGACTCATGGGAAGTACCTCTCATCTGACTAGTGAGTAGGGAAATGAGGATAGGGACCATAGTACTACCAATGGACGCATCGTGTACTACCTTACTCCCTATGCTAGGATGACCGATATTGATCTGGGATCAATGGGAATTGACTTCAGGTTAGTAAGAGTGGTATGAGATGCTCTCTTTTGATTGGAACTGATTTTAGGTCAGTAAGAGTGGTATGAGACACTCTTTTCTGATTGGAACTGACTTCGAGTCAGTAAGAGTGGTATGAGACACTCTATTTTGATAAGGACTGACTTCGGGTAAGTAGAGAATGGTATGATACATTCTCGATCACTTCTTCTTCTTCATAGTTCAATAGAGAAGAGCAGTGCAGAGTAGTGCATTGATGGCAGAGATAGTACAGATTGGCAGATGGATTAGCAGGTGGAGTTCTCCCTAGTTGAGAGGGAGTGTAACTAGGGCCAAACTCCACATGGGTCATCCTATTTATGACAACTGATATTTTTCTTGGATTCCTTTCTCCGAGAGGTGTAGGATTGATCTAGAGATCATCTGATTCTGACATGTACAAATGAAGTTATGAATTTATTTTGATTATGGACAAATTGTCAAGGTTAATCAGCAAACTTATGTAGGCTCAGAAGCCCAACAGTCACGTCTATTCATCCTCAACGTTTGCTATAAATACATGATACCTCATCCTCATTTGGACACACTCATCTTCACACATCTCTCTGTCCTCATTTGATTGGGTACGCATTTCTAGGTAGCATCTCTATCCACACTTGCGTTGAGCAAATTTCAGGGACAATTTGACCAAGTGTTTAATAGCAGCGTTGACCTCTTTGACTACAATTTTTGGTGGAGAAATTATGTCCTACCAGGCCGCATTTTTAGGCACAGAAATCGAGGCAATCTGTTGACTTTGACTAGTGTTGACTATAGCTAGGGTTGATTGCAGGTTACTATTTGACCAGATTTTGACTAGGCTGATTTCAAATTGTTTTGAGGGTTGATTCATCTTGTTGTTTGGACGCTGAAGTTGACTAAAGTTGACCAAAATGATGACGGTCAAATCTGCCCTGTTGACCAGCGTTGACTTTTCTGGTTAGAGCTCTTTTGTTGCTGTTATAAATTATCAGATTTGTAAATTGTACTATCTCTCTCTCTGCTGAACTATTGAAGACTAAAGAAGAATTAATCAAGGGTTTCCCCACATTGGGGTTTGTCCCTGGCTGGTGCCACATCTTGTGTCCTCTGGTCTTGGCTTGTCTTATACTATTTATGTTTATGTTCTATCCACATTTTACTATCATGTTGTTGTGATTGCTAAATTGGATATTGATATTGGGCTAATAAAGAAATTGAAGTAAAATTGCTCTAAAGCATAGAACATACCATTGTTGCCTAAAATTTACACTTTGTCATCCTCGCAGCTGGAAACCAAAACCCTAGATCTTACGTGTGAGATGTGGACCCTGCAATTTTGGACCTGTACGAACCAATCTCTGCGAACCACCTCAAACCTGTGCAAACCAAACCAAAGAAAGAAGAATGATCATGGTGATGTCCAAATGAGGGTCACTTGACTTGTATTTATAGCCATCTGTAGGTGTCCAATTTCTCTTTTGGGCCTGTTGTCACTCAGATTGTATAGGCACTGCGACAACAACTCAGGCCAGGGGTTGTCACTCTAATCCCCGACCTCTCTGTTCTAGTTGTCTCCCAACAACAGGCTATGGGGGGTAGTCGCTATGGAAATGTGAAGATGAAGGACAAGCTGGCAACCAACGAGTCTGGGGGGACACGATTGAGTGGCCTAGCTACCTAGTTAATTTAAGAAAGATTTAAGGATTAGATTATATTCAGATATGAGGCCAATGTCTTATGGAGTCAACTTCTTGCTTATTATTAATTAAATGCCAAGTAATCGGATGGACAATTGTTGTTGAATGCTCAACTAACCTATATTCTATGCAAATCCCAAGACCTAGGTGTGATGCAAGAATCTTACTTACTTTTAGTTATATGTCTATTCTAAGTAAGACCTTCCTCTTAACTGTTTTAGAACCAATGTTTAGAGTAGGTTGTGGGATGGAAGCCATCGAGAAGCAAGCAGAGGCTTAATTAACAATACCTCCCCCTGTGTTCCAACCACCTGATGCCTCTAGCGCTGCAAAGACTGTAGCTCTGATGACTGCAAGGTCACCATGTTAACCACTAGAAAGTTATTGAATTCCTCAAGCTAATTTGAAAAAGGGTGGCCCTAGATGTCTATCAACCAAGCTTATGCTTGGAGGTAAGTTACTAATGCATCTAGACTTAGAATGTGTTAATGTTGGCAACTACGGCAAAAGTTCCACTATTGGACAGCTCATCTATTGGAAATAATTACTGCATTGAATTCCTCTTTTTGAGAGGACCAAAATTGACCTAAACATCACCAAATTTGAAAAAGGAAAACTCTTTATTTATTCAAAAGAAATTCTATAAGTCATGACCTTATCAAGGCGGGAAAAATTGAAAATTTGAAATTTGAATTTGCCTCCAAGTGTCAAGGTCAACGTCACCTTCATAAGGACAAATCATCATGTTTAATCGTATACAAGGCATCCTCCAACCTCCTATTTACATCAATCACACATTTTGCTTCTCTCTGAAATGGTCGCAGAAGGAAGGTGTCTCCAGCAAAGGTCAAAGGGATTGGTTGACGTCTGTGCAGGGTTGTTTGAAGGGCCGAGTCCCCTAGGCAGAAGGTCGAGAGCCTCCTAGAAGTGAGTTTGGGCTTATTTATGAATTATTTTGGGTATGTTTATCCTCCATTGCAGGTCCAAGTTATTCCTAAGGTTGACCGCAGTCATAAGGGCATACCTAGAGTAGTTAGATGCATTTCCTATGATGTGAAAACCATCACTTAGGTGGGCCACACCTTCTGAAGTCCTCCTCAGGTAGGTCGCAGGCATTGTGTTGCTGAACAGTGAACCGTGAGGGTAAATTTTTGCCCAGGTAGACCGCTGACCTATTTCAATGAAGGCAAATTGGCATCAAGATGTGTTTGAGGGTTCGATTAAGCCTTGTCGTGTAGCGGATGGAGGACTGACTATCTTGGAGGAGAGTTGCAGCTGTGAAAGTTTGTTTGGGTAAATATGTAAGGGAAAATGCAGTGTGCCACATGCCTTAACCAGGAGTAGCCAACAACTGCAATATTCTACAACCTATGATCTAATGTATTCTTGTAGCCTTGAATGTTAGTTGGAAGGTTGTCCTGATTGATTAGATTATAGTCGCTCCTTAATAGACTGGAAGTTGCCCTAACCAATTCAAGCTTCTTCTGCAATATGTCACCATCCTAGGAAGGTATATCTTGTCAGCTTCAGAATTGCATCTATGAGCTGTGATAGTGATTGGCAAGTCAATCTTGACCTTGTATTATTGTACTTTCTCCTCGCTGGACATTTGACATTAATAATATGAAGAATTGATCAAGGGTTCCCCATTTTAGGGTTTTTCCTTGGCTTGAGCCATATTCTTGTGTTCTCTTGCCTTGGCCTGTCTTCAACATTTTTTTTATTTATGTTCTTTCTTCAATTACTGTCAAAAGGTTTTATGTGATTGCTAATGGATATATAATGGATTGAACAATGAGCTATATTGATTTTTTTGAAGTAATTGTCCTATGTGAAGAACATGTTCTTAAAATTAACAAAATGCAATGCAAGATGGGCTGAGTGAATCTTGAGTTAAGACTGTTTATATTCTTTAAGTACTTAAGTTATGATTAGCTTTTATGACGAGAGTACTTAATAACAAATATGAAGACAAGCTTAACAACAAGAATGTGCCAATTTACCAATTGTGAATACGATACAAAAGATACAAGATACAAAACTCCAACAACTACGAGATGTACTGAATCCCGTAATAACTAAATCGAAACCTAATCAAGATATCAATGATCAAGATTTGCAAGATTATCAATGCTTCCACATTAATGCCACAATGATTATTTCTTGAAACAATTAGAGATCTCTGAAGATATTTTCAACAAGAGTTATCCAATCACTTAGATGTCGAAGGATTCTCAAATGCACTAGATCACAAATTACCCAAGAACAGGTTACTCAAATGCCAATTAGATAAGAGACACTTAATCTTTCGAACAAGACACCAATTGAGATTTTAAAGTGCTTTTAGTGAGTGAACTTATGTGCAAAGAGAGGGATTTCTTAGAGCTTACACAAGACAAACAGATGTTAGATTCCAAAGTTTAAGAATAGCCCTATGAAATAAATCCACAAGGAACTTATTAGAGCATGAAACAATGAAAACCACTTATGCAACTTGCATTCCAATTAAATGATAAATTATTAACACTTTAGGACAGCAGCAAGATTGAGTATGACAGCAGTAGATATCTCATGAAAACAGTGAGCTACTAGTGCAATAACTTGTGCCCAAAAATGTCAAACAATCTCTAGATCCCAAAAACAAGTTTGCCAATATGAAATTATGAGTTCACAAGCCCTTTTATGATGTAGCTTCAGATTATATCAGATTGCATCCAACTTTTATGCAGAGATATCAATCAAGAAATCAGCTAGATCTATGCCAAAGAAACAATGCCAAATTCACAAAATGACTAGTAAATTTATATCATGAGTTTCTTGGTGCATTTAAGTAAATTATATGTAATTTTTTGAGCACTTTTGTGAGGCTTATGTCACTGTTATGAATGTATTTAGAGAGCTGTAGCAAACAGTGAAACAATGAGAGTTTAGAGATCAAACCCTAGGCCCAAGGCCTTGAAGATCACTTGCCTAAATTGCCAAAATTTCTCCAAATGACTTGGCACCTGAAAACACAAAACTTGAGCCAATTTATTCTGCATAACCCACCAATATTCAATCCAGAAAATCGAATGACCAACCAGAAGATGAATGAGGGCAAACTAGGGCTAGGAAGAGGGGAAGGCAAGGGAGAAAAGTCGTATAGGCCTGCAACTAAGGCCAAGAGGCCTATAAAACCCCATAGCAGAGGAGGAAGAGCCTAAGTGGGCCCACGGCAGGCCTAAAGAGTTGTTGTCTGGCTCAAGGAAGGGCCTGAAAATCCTTTAAGGATTGCGGCCTAGGGCTTTAGAGCCCTCAAGGCTTGCGGCTACCCTAGAAAGGGAGGTCGAGGCCTAGTTTAGGCCTATGACTAAGCCGCTAGGGCACAAGGAGGAGGTAGAAGGGGAAGAGGAGGGCGGAAGAAGAGGACAGAGGGCTGGACGGAGAGGAGAGGGAGGGTTGAAGGCAAGGGAAGGCCCTCTAGAACCTGCAACAAGGGCTAGAGGGGAGGTTGAGAGCCCTAACGCTTACGGCCAAGCCTGAGAACGCCGAAAAAGGTTGATGCAGAGGTTAGAAGGTTGACCCAAGGGGCCAAAGAGGCTAGACGGCTAGCCTGGAGGAGGATGTTGAGCCTCAAGGCCCTAAAAATTTTCAAAACCCTCACTAGAAATTAAATTTTCTTCAGATCTTCAATTTTACTGCAAATTCTTCAGTCGCTGCCTTGCAAAAATTTGTAGAGGCCAGATCTTACCCTCAAGGGCCTAGATCTAGCTCTAATCCAACAATTTTCCTCTGATCTCACTTGCACAAATGAATGTACAAGTACCCAAAATCCCAATATATACAAAAATTCAAAAATCCCAAAACCCTGGCTGCAAACAAGGGTTAGAAAATAAAATTATTTACAAAAAAAATTATTATACAAATATATTTACAAAATATGCATGTGTACAATGCTTAAAAGAATTTTTTGGAAATAAGATTTTATAGATTTTAACAATGACTAGATGTATTTCGAAAGATAAATGTTGAACCACAGCCTTAGCGAAGTTAGAAAACCATATAAAAATATTCAGGATCCAAACATAATCAGTTTGTGCCCACAATTTGTGAACTTGGAGCCCAAGGGTCGGGGAACCTACAAACACTATATATTTTCTCAAGATTAAACCGTTAGAACAACAATGAATCTGATCACCTAAGATAAACCTGAAACTTATCAATAGAATGCTCCTATCATCTACGATGAAATAACGATTTAATAAAATTTTAAGGCACAATATAGGAATGCCTGTATCTAGCACATACCACAAATCAGTGGAACAAAGACACCATGAACTGCACCCCAAAGTCTTTTATTATGATTCTCAATGTGATCCCAGTGGGACGGTAGCCTTACATCATCTTTACAGAGTTACATTAGCCAAACATCAAATGGCTTGATACACAAATGACCTCCAATTTATAGATAAATCCTCCGAGTGGAAAATAACGGTTAGTTGGCTTGATCCTCATCAAAATAATCTCGACCGTTTATAGATCCTTGATCAACTCTTAATCTCTGTCGTCAAAGATACTTATTTTTGAGGAATTCTCGAATTTTTTATTAAACCCATTTTTTATTAGCTCAAAAATAATTATTTTGAGCTAATTTCCTCAAAAATTTGACTTTGACTTAACCACCAAGGGCCAAGGGTCCAATTTTTCTTGAAATTTCCAATATTTCCTTGGTGGGGGATCTCCAAAAATTAATTTCTTTAAGACCCACGAATTTTTCAACTTGGAGAATTTTAATTTCTTTAGCAATTTAATTTTTTGACTCTAATTAATTAATTTTCTAGCTTAGAATTAATTTTATTTTTGCCAGAAAAATTAGTTAATTGACACTTGAGGGGATTAATTATTTTTCCACCCTCTAATATTTTAGCCATGGTGTGTAAGTATGAGGGACCATGCAATAGAATATTTTTTACATAAGATTTTACAAAGTTCAACCCTCAAAGAGGGAAAACCCGTTCATTATAAACCCTCAAAATACACACCCATTCTGCGACACAATATGATCTAGTAGACCAAGTAACTTGTAATAAAATAATTTAGCCAATTAGCTTAAATTATTCCCATATCACTTTTACAAAAGACTCGACTAAAACACTAGGACTCACCTAAGACTTTGACGATAAATTCCACCCTAGCTTTGGGGTGAGGCTGACGAGAAACATTCTACCGATCATCCGTGTTTAGAAACACAGATGAATCAGTGAGACCAAAAACCTCCTAGGATGAAATTCGTCGTCAAAATAATAGGCTTACCTAAGTTGTTACATGCATATACGTCTTAATAGCATCATTTACATTACAAATTTTGCAGAATGGGTTTACAATGACTCAAAAGGTTGATGCCTGATGATCTTGATCCTTTGAAAAATATGGTACAACTGCTTCCTTGGAACTTTGACAAAATGTGTGCAATAGGGCCAACCTATTCTTTTGTGCACATGTGGGCTTCAATTCAAAAATACACTTTCCCTTGTTCAAATCAAGTGCTTCAAAAGTCAAAATGTTAGTTTTTGTAGCATTGGATGTGTTGTAGCCACGAAATTTGGTGGAGAGACTAGAATACATGAGATCTCCAAAACCCAGAAATCGTTTCTGAAATTTTCGCCTAGAAATGACTTAATTAGATTATTAACCAGTTTTTAAATATTTCCTAAGTCTAAACTTAGGGAATATGGTTAATTAATCAGTATTAATTAGGTCAATGCGAGAATCGTCTAGAAACTCACATGGATCGATCCAGAGATGATCCTAGCCATCAATTATGTTTTAATCTTGGTCGTTGATGCTCCAACAAAGGATTGTAAGAGGAGGTTGATGTGGTGATGGAGAAGACACTTCCGCAGTTCGATTTCTGAGCAGATCGATTTCCAGAGTAGCAGCAGTCAGTTGCCGGAGAGAACTAGAGATCGAAGCAGTGAGAGAGGGGGAAAGACAATGAGGTTGGAGCAGGCATTCTAGATTTAGCGAGTGCATTTGCAGAGAGGCAGAAGAGTCATGGAGAGGCTAACACAAGAGCAGCGCAGCAGCCTCTAGAGGCAAGATCGATTTGCTAAGAGGGAGAGACGTCTTCAGTTCCAAAGGTCGGGAAGGAGTCCCAGAGTGTCGGAGAAGCTTCTTTCCAATCAGCAGAAAGCAAAACAACTTCATCAAAGACCAGTCTGAGGATAGACATTCAATAGGTTGCGCAGAGCAGCTCAGAGGCTAACACAGAGGGTCAAAGGGCTGAATTTCTGAATGTCAAAGGGCCAGATTTCAACATCTAGTTGTACTCAGAATTTCTCACTGTTACATAATAATAAAACCCTCAGTTGTTGCACCAGTTTTCCCAAATTAGGTTTATCTGGAGATTTTAGTCCAAAAGTAATTGTGATATTTTTATGTGCGCTAGCATTTCTCAGTTTCCAATGCATTATTTGTTCGCATTATTTTATTTGTGAAGGTTGCAGTGTATTTATTTTGATATTTGTTGTAGCATATATATTGTTAATTAATTAACAATAAGGAGAAATAATATCAGTTGTTGCAATAAGGTTCCAGTTTGGAATTTTCAAATGGTATCAGAGCGTAGTTGACCAATCGGAGAGCTCAAAAGCAAAAAGAAGGAATTTCGTTGCTCAGTAAGAGTAGCAGGCCAAAATTCCCAAGAGCATCATAGTCTTTTCCCAGGAGGCCGAGTTGCTTGAGGAAGTTTGATTTTTCTGAGAGGGATTGAAAAATTTGATCCTTCCAAATCGAGTGATTCGAGAGGCAGAGGGAGCAACTCTTTTTTTTTGTTAGCCAGATCTCCAACTAGACGTAGAGGGTTTCGCAACAGTTCGCTAGTGCAAGACCAGCGTTAGGTGGAAGAGAGAAGAGTACACAGAGAGAAAAATTCTCTCAAGGAACTTCTAGTCTCAAGAAGTTTGATTTTCCTTGCAGATTGGCAATAGTTGTGAGAAGATCTCACTTTAGAAGAGAGTGTGAATAGCAAAGCAGCAGCAGAGCAGAAGGAAAGAGGAAATTTTCGACAGTTCGTTGAGATGGCCACTGCTAGGCTTCATGATCAGGACAGGTTGGATGGAGCTTCCAACTACATCATCTGGACGGAAAGGATGTCCTTCCTTCTAGATGAATATGGCCTGAAAGCCTATACTGATGCAGTGGCGACAATTCTCACGGATGCAGATCAGCGGAAAGAGTACAGAAAGGAGATGGCACAGGCGTAGCAATTGATCCTAGACGAAGTACGAGATCATATAGCTGGCAAAGATACTGCCAACTAAATGTGGGATGCTCTCGCCATGCTATATCAGGGTACATTCGAGCAGCAAAAGATGTACCTTGGGGAGAAGTTGAGGCTCATCCGGATGCAGAAGGTGGAAGGCATAGAGCCCTTCCTCACTAGGATTCAGGAGGTTCAGGACCAGTTGTCAGTTGTTGGGGCAGCGCCTCAACCCACATAGCTTGTGAGATGGGCACTCAACAATGTCTCCGAGGACTGGCAGGGCTTTGTCCAAAGCATATTGGGCAGAGACAAGTTACTAGAGTGGGACAAGAAGTGGGCTGACTTGCAGTAGGAGGAATTGAGGAGATCTCTTCTAAAGAGCTCCATCAATGGCAGCAGCAGCAACGGATCAAAGATGGTGAAGGAGGAGGAGAATGTGGCCCTCGCATCAAAGAGTCCTAGTCAGGGACAAGCGGAGCAGAGAAAGAAGAGAAGGACTTGTCAAAGGTCAAGTGCTTCAGGTGTGGTGAAGTTGGTCACTACAGTACCTGGTGTCCTCTCAGGAAGAAGGACAAGGAGGAGAAGCAGGACCAGCACGCAGCTTCAGCTGATATCAATAGGCTTCCCTCTAGGCTGGAGGAAGACTTCGCTATGTTTGTCGATATACCTCCAGGAGTGAGGTGGGGTGACTTGGTGTTGTAGGCCTAGAGTACTACAGTTGGGCAGAATCCTTGAGGAGTCCACCTCATGGATAATTACCTAGCTACAGGGGCCCACAGTGTTCAGTAGCAAGACAGATCAGTGACAAATGATGCAGTCTGATGCCAGAGGGATAGTTGCAGAGACTAGTAGCAATCAGTTGTTGGGCAACGCAGTGCAGAGTTGGTAGCAATGCAGTTGCCAAAGTGCAGAGTCAACAGCAGCGCAAATTCTTCAGTGACAGTGTAGATACTAGTAGCAGTTAGAGACTCGGGTGACAGATGCATTATACTGATCACGGTTGATTCAATATTTTGGATGTTTTTTAGTTGCAGATGTTGCATTTGTAGTAGCAACAGACGAGAGGGAGTTGCAGTGCAGATGTAGTGTTGGCAGTGGTATGGCAGTGTCAGTAGCAGCATAGATGCAACATATATCATAGTTGCACAATAGTTCGTGGGCAGTATGGCTAAACATCAGTAATGTGACAGGAGATGATGCAAATACAGGGTGTTGTAGCAGGGAGTACAGCACTAGAACACATTCCTCGCTAAGAGAGGGTGTTAATTTTTGTAGCATCGGATGTGTTCTAGCCACGAAATTTGGTGGAGAGGCTAGAATACATGAGATCTCCAAAACCCAGAAATCATTTCTAGAACTACCGCCTAGAAATGACTTAATTAGATTGTTAACCAGTTTTTAAATATTTCGTAAGTCTAAACTTAGGGAATATGGTTAATTAATCAGTATTAATTAAGTCAAGGTGAGAATCGTCTAGAAACTCACACAGATCGATCCAGAGATGATACTAGCCATTGATTATGTTTTAATCTTGGTTGTTGGTGCTCCAACAAAGGCTTATAAGAGGAGATCAATGTGGTGCTGGAGAGGACACTTCAGCAATTCGATTTCTGAGCAAATCGATTTCCAGAGTAGCAGCAGTCAATTGTCGGAGAGAAAGCTAAAGATCGAAGCAGTGAGAGAGGGGCAGAAACAGTGAGGTTGGAGGAGGCATTCCATATCCAGCGAGTGCATTTGCAGACAAGTAAAGGAGCCACACAGAGGCTGACACTAGGGCAACACAACAGCATCTAGAGGCAAGATTGATTTGCTGAGAGGGAGAGACGTCTTCACTTCCAGAGGTCGGGAAGGAGTCCTAGAGTGCTGAAGAAGCATCTTTCCAATGAGCAGAAGGCATAACGACTTCGTCAAAGACCAGTCTGAGGCTAGACGTCCAGTAGGCTGCGCATAGCAGCTCAAAGGTTGATGCAAAGGGTCAGAGGGCCGAATTTCTGAAGGCTAGTCGTGTCGGGAGTTTGCCTGTGGGGTGAGGAAAATTCCTCACTAGATTTTTTCCAGTGTTTTTCTCTGTAGGATTGCCAAATTTCGGCATCCAACTGTACTCAGAATTTCTCACAGCAGCATAATAATAAAACCCTCAGTTGCTACACTGGTTTTCCCAAGTTGGGTTTTTCTGAGGACTTTTGTCCAAAAATAATTGTGTTATTTTTATGTGTGCTAACATTTCTCAGTTTCCAACACATTATTTTTCCACAATATTTTATTTGTGAACATTGCAGTGTATTTATTTCGATATTTGTCGTAGTAGATAAATTGTTAATTAATCAACAATTAGGAGAAAAAATATCAATTGTTGTAATAGGGTTCCAATTTGGAATTTTCACACAAAATTGGTCCTCTTGAAAAGAGCATTCTAGTCCCATGATTGGAATTTGTCACTAAGTTGCCAAATTAATAGAAACATGGGAGGGGCACCACCACCTTGGAAGCCCTCAACGTTGGAGCAGACACAGGCACTATGGCCATTTGGAGACCCAGGAGACCACCTTTGTTGCCCCAAGATGAATTTTGGGGTCCACAAGGGGATATTGATAGAAATTTGAAGGCCAGCCCTCAAAGGGTGATTTTAAAGCGCTTCTACACCATGTTTGGCACCTAGAAGCACCAACACATGCCCTACAATAGCTAATGCATGGACGATGTCAGCAATTATTTCCCTATGGCTCACACGTGTGGGCAAATTCTTATGTTTTTATCTAAGCTAGTAGGTCCGCTTGTGACCTAACTCATCTTTGTGACATAATTTATTGTTTTAGGGGCTTTTAGGCTAAAAAGGACATTAGTCTTCCTCATATAAATAGACAAGAGGAATCATTTGTTTCTCATCATCACTTGGACTTGGATATCTCAACCTCTCTTAGGAGAATATCATCCTTTTTCTCTTGTGGAGTGTTGACCACTAAAATTACACTTGAAAATTTTTTTTAAGACTCCATGCCCAAGGATATTTTGGAGCATTCCTGCACTTACAGAGTTCCAGATTTCATCAGGTCTTTTAAGCCCCTTTCTTTCTCTCTTTCTTCATTCAGTCCTCAAATTCCACAACCCTACAGGGATATTGTATAAATGTCACTAACATGATGAATAAGGCTATGTAACAAACCTAGGATGTTGAGACTAGATCAGCAAGCAAGTACACCTTGTAGTGTTTTTTTACTTGAATAATTATTCCCACCTTTTAGTGGCGAGTATTTTTCTAGGTTTTTTCGCTCACCGCATACCCCAAAGTTGGGGTGATTGCTTGAAGATCGTGTCTTAAGTCAATCTTAGTGTATAGGGTCAATGTATATTACTATACTAGGTCATCTCTGAAATTTCGCGGAAAGGTCAAAGTATGATTTTTTAACAATTAAAAAATTCCCGCAAAACAGGATTTTTTAATTATTTTTTATATAATGATGTAAATAAGTAGTCCTAGGAAATGTCTGGGGCATGTAACTACTTGAAATCCACCCTCAGAACCCCGATATTATCTTAGGAACCACGTTCGGGGTCAAAAAAATGAGTATTCCCCAAGAAACAAAAGGAATAAATAAATTCAAAAAAATAAATAATGACATTAAAAAATTCTCTCTCAAAGTCAAAAGGTCAAATGGACTGCATGAAATTTTGAAGGGGACAAAGTGAGCGACATGGCAGCCACTTCATCACCATGAGTTAGTGGGCCAAGTCAACAATAAGTCAAAAGGGGCCCGAATTATCAAAGAGGCAATTGGAAATCAGTTTTAAAGTGTCACGGATTTACTAAAGGATAAGTGGGGGACAACACTACCACATGGGACAAATGTGTCCCCCACTAATGTTCACTTGTCCCCCATTTGTTGGAACATATGGAAATTAAAATATTACCCACTAAACACTGCCAACCAATCAGAAGTTATATACCAGCTAAAAAGGATATACAGGCCCAGACTAGCAATTCCTCACGCAGTAGCTAGAAGAATTAACGAGTTGTCACTTCAGCTAACTTCAGATTCGAGTGGGATATTGCCCCCACTTACCTCCAATATATGTCTACATGGCACATGAAGAAAACACGCAGACAGAGATTAGACGAGGATACGCAGATCCTCTACAACAGCTCATGCAGCACATTGGGTAGCCATCTAGCCTCTACGCACAGCGACATTTGTTAGCACTCGTTGGAGTTATCACAAGTGTCATACTTTGGTTTTTTGGGTGAGAGATTTGTGGGAGCTTGCCTCCCCGTCTCACCATTCGATTCCACACTTGGCATCTCTATGAAAATTACACACGAGGAAAAGGAACAGAGTAGAGCTCCAAGGAGATAAGCATAGGCCAGCAAGGGATATTTGATGCCACCTACAGCAGTCCTTCAAGCCACATGTAATTTGACCTCTTCATTGGGATTTTCTCCATTCTCCACTTGGCATGCGCTTCCACATTGAGATTATCTCCAAATTTCTCTATAAAATGAGCCTTAGGGCTCCTGTTGTAAATACTTGATACAAGCTCTTGTGCTTGCAGAAGCTCTGCTCTTTTATATTCTCAATGCAATAAAGACTTTGGGGTTCACTTTTGAGGTGTTGTTCTTCTTGAGCATGGTAATATCTTGATCATTGAACTTAATTTTTTCTACTTATGTTATTATGCTTAGTATTTCCATTATGCTTCTAAAGATGTGTTAATGTAGAGCCAGCTTACATTGACATTTGGTTTGGAGATTTGCTCTAGATTTGGAATGCTTTAGTTGATTTTCCAATAATCTCTAAAATTTTCTTTATCATTGTATGTTGCTAAACTCAAATGGATCTAATAAGTTTGTGTGAATTTGTGTAGAAGAAATATTTTTGGATCAAGCCTCAGGCATGAGGGGAATTTCTTAGAGGAATCATCCCACTCTTGAGCATGCTCACAGGTGGGTGTCTCAAGCATGAAGGGAAATTATTGGAGGAATCATCCCACTCTTGAGCACACTCATAGGAGAACCCACATTTGTTGACTCTCAAGACCTCATCATTTGATTTGTGCTTACAGGGATCCTTAGCCTTGGCTCATATTTCAAGACGATTTCATCTAGATCATTTATTTCAAGTTAGTGTGCTAAAATTGAATTTATTTGCTATTAAGAGCATGATGATAGCTAGACAAGGAGGAGAGTTCTACTAGGATGCCTTGGTCTAGCCTTGTATACTACTTGTAGATTATCATTTCCCTTTTCTCATGCATGTTCCACTAACTTTGAAGGTGTTTTTGCAGAAAAATCAGATTTATTTGAGGATTGTGCTCACCCCTTTTGTTGACAAGATTGAGGAAGCAAAGGCTTGAAACTACTTACTATTTCTTTGCAGGACCATAGCATTGGTTGGGAGCTGAAACTACTAGGCCGGGAGCATTGGCAGACTGACTTTTGATATAGGCCAAGAGCTTGTTTAAGGCAGCATTCCTCCCTTGACAAGGTCGTGGACAAAAGAGGACTAACCTCTCTTCTCTTGCGCAAACATTCATCTCTCTTGGAGGCTGATTTTTGAATGCAAAAATGCCTTTAACATTCTCAAATTTGAGAGCCTTCTTATTGTACTTCCTTAGCTATTAGTTTTGTTTTTCAAGAAGGAGATCTAGTGTTTAAAAGCAATACATTTTGTAAAGATTCCCACTGAAGCTTATTTGAGACCTTTTGAAGGTTTCTCATCTTTGTAACATGTTAATAAAAAATCTAATTTTCTTGAGGGAGCTTGGGAGTTTTTCCCATGGCATCCCACCTCCTCATTTAGAAGGACTTTTTCTTGGGTGGATTACCTCTCTTAGCTTAGTTTCTAATTTGCGTGATTAGTTCACTCGCATGCATTTCCCTCTTGTTAATCTAATCTAATTCATGCATGGTTAATTCATAAAATTAACACAAAGCACTCATATTTTTCCATTAAACAATCAAACTTGCCAACTACTTCACTAATCTCTTGTATTGTGCAATCAATTTCATAAGTTGCTTGAGCTACAATATTTTGCAATCTTGTATGGTGCAACTCATTCAATTAAGCTACAACACACTACAAGCAATCATTTTCATTTCCTTGGCAAAGTTGATTTGTTTATTGATCTAGTTCCTTTTACTTGGCAATTGTTTCACATATTCGTACATGCTTCATCATTTCCTTTATATGTCAATTTATTCTTAAATACCATCTTGGATATCACATTGTTCATCGATATATCTCTTGGAGCATCTTGTTACCATCATTTACTTGAAACAATTTGCAATTAACGCTTAAGCATTCTCGCACTAGAATTTGCATCTCTAAAAAATAATTCCAAGCATAAGCTTGGTTATATTTTAGGACAAATTTTCCCAAGTTTTCTTTCACTTGGTATGGAGTAAGGTAAAACGCATGACCTCGCGGTTCTCTTGGTGGCCGAGTTCCCTTGTAGGAACGAAGGCACGTGTGATTGCAAGGAACCTGGGAAGGGTATCGTTAACGACGGACTAGTGCCTCCTCATCCCATCTTCCTTGCAACTCACCCCAATCTTTACCCTGTGTAAGAGATTGAAGGAGAATTTCTAACCATAGATTAGGCATCTAGATTAAAATTAACCAAGATAATTGCATTCCACTTAGTCTAGTCTTAACATCATCTTATCAATTTGTTTTATGAGCATTTTCCATTTCACTTGCATTATTGTCGTATATCTCTTGTACTTGTCATTTCAAAATTTACTTGCTCATGGTTATTCGATGTCATTGTCTATTTCTAGTTGTGCATTTCCTTTGCAAGTGCAAGTTCTATTCACTTGTGCAAGTCATATTTTCTTGGTGCTCATTTTTCATATCTTGAGCTAACATTTTGTTTTGCAGGTTTACTTGTCATTGTAACTTGAACTTTCATTTCCATTCTGCAAGTACATTTTATTTGAGCATTATTTACAAGGCAATGGTTTATACTCGTTATTCTTGAATGTTATATTGATTATAATTGAATACATCTTTCACATTGCTCATACATTTACATACTTGCTAAATCTTGAGATCAAGTTACTTTTGAGAAGTAGTCCCATTAACTTTAGTCTCCTAGAATTTGTTTTCAACAAGTTTATTCTTATTAACCATCCTTAGGGACCATCCCCCTCAGCTTAACTAGGAGAGAGCTTTAACAAAGAGAGTTGGGATTAGGTGATAACTGATTCTCTGAGCTTTGCCACCAAGGTCACACCTTATGGGGTTGAGGATTTTCCTCGCACTAACTCAGGTGTGTAAGTGAGGCGGCAAAATGGAGGAAATCAGATATATGAATGCATTTTGATATTTGGAGCTACTCGCTTCTCTTTGGAGCTAATGTCTTCGATCAATGGATGTAATTTCATGCATGTTATCTTGTAAGTGAGCATTTTGTTAGATAAATCTTTTCTTTATGTCTAATATATGGAATATATTGAATATAAGGTTTTCTATTGTGCCCTAATTTGTTCAAATTCTATTGGATAGAACCTAGATATCATTATTCCATGCATTACTCATTAATAACATGTGAATGATAATCCTAGATGTGAATTTTGATTAGCTCTACCATAAAACTTCTTGATCCATTATATAGGTGATGGCTAGGGTTTTTAATGCTATGGCATCAATTATCCTTCCTCCTCAACAACTTTTAGTTATTTATTCAACACAGAGACTCCATCCTCCCGAGTAAGGCACTAGCCTACCTCGTTGGTGATCAAACTCACTTTTCATCCATAAATTTTCTCTTTCTCTGTTGACCTAATTTGACCCCTTCATGACCAAGCGTCCATGCTAAGGCTTGGTGCCAATTTCTAGGAAAGGAATATTTTTGGGATTGAAAAGTCTAAATGCCAAGGGTATAGTTGGTTGCCTCAAAATCAACCCTCTTGGTAAACATTCACTTCAATTTTATCCATAAACTTTCTTTCCCTAGTTATTTTCCCTAAGTAAACCCTAGTTTGATGTTGCTTCAACTTAGGGGCTTCTTTGAGGGTTTGATGTACCTTCGTCTTGTTGAAAATCATTGTTGGAAACCCCTTCTCCCTGCCTCAACCTTTGGCCATCCCAACACTCAACCTACTAATCAATCCCTAGGTCTTGTGCCTCATAAATTCGGCCTCTAAGAAAAGTAATTTACCTTCATTTGGAGATTGGAACCTCGTGCTTAAGTTGAGCTTTTCCCTTAGAAATCTAGTGATCACCATATACCTTTGTACTTAGAATATCTATCATAGATGACCCCATACCAGGACTCCTCCCATTGGTGAAAGTTTGTAAAGAACAGGGGGTTTTGGCTGTGGTGACAGTGGACTACTACCCCATTGTTGTCTCTTGGTGACTTGGTCTAGTAATAGCCTTGTTGGGTACCCCTCTCCAAGCCCTGCTAGATTTTGTAGCAACAAAGACAATGTTTGTGAAAAATCCAGAGTTGCGGGGGCGTGCTCCCCCCCCCCCCCATCAAACCCGCTCCCAATCCGCACTCCAGGCGGGAGCGGTTCGAGAGCGCGCTCCCAATAAAAAAATTTGTGCTCCCTACCAAAATCGGGAGCGATATCGGGAGCGTCACTCCTGGAGCGAAAATTACAGCTCGGGAGTGATCAGGTAGCAATCGCTCTCGATCGCTCCCAAGCGTTAAATTTTCGCTCTGAGAGCGATTCGACCGACGCCAGGAGCGATCCGGGCGGTAAACAACATA
>APFE031634606.1:173248-214147 GCA_000404065.3 Pinus taeda
ATTTTTAAAAAATCGCTCTGGGATTCGCTCCCAAACCGGGAGCTTCTGAAAATGTCGCTCTGCTCCCGTTTTCGCTCCCGCTCCCCGCTTTAGCTCCCGCTCCCAAGTAACATTGAAAAATCCTACACTCGAACAAACCCCTACTGCAGCAAATCTGAATCTACTTCACCTACTTGATTTTTTAACATACATTAATCAAGTCATTCTTTTGAATGCTGAAGCAAATTACCTCTGCAACCTACACTAATTGAATATTTGATCTCATGAATCTAAAAACAGAGCAAAGAACAAGATACATAGGACACACTTATTTTTGGACACAATAGTCCTCGGAAAAACCCAATGCGGGAAAACCGGTGCAGTAGTTCTGAGGGTTTATTATTATGTAGGAGAAATATCTGAATACAAATCTAGGATGCTCATCTAGCAATCCTTTAAAAAGAAAAATGCTGGCGGAAAATCTGAGTGAGTTTTACCTCACTACACCCGATAGAATTCCAATCGATCCGGCACAAGACTGACTAACCCCGACTATTTATGTGTTGGCCCCGCGTAGGCCCTGCGTCAGCCTTCCAGGGTCTGCATCACCTCTTCCGCCCTTTATGTCAGCTATCGCGGCAGTTCCAGCTTCTACGTGGCAGGCAGCTTTTCTGCTCTGTGCTGGCCCTTCTAGCTCTGCGTCAGGGTTGCATGTGCCCAAACTGGCCCAGCGTCAGCTCTCGGCTACTGTGTTGCCTCTCTACAAGCTCTCTCTGCCTCTCTATCAGTATTCTCTAGAAAGTCCTCCCCGATTCTCACTACCTCTCTGCTGCTAAATGATCACTAAGTTCGAATTTCTCAGCTTCCTAGCCCCAGAAATCGAACTCTAGATCAATTATCTCTCTCTCTCTGTGTTTTCAAATAAACTCCAAGCCTCCATTTTATACTTTTCCTGTTGACTCTTCAACGGCCGAGATTAAGTCTCTAATCAACGACTAAGATTAAAACATGACTTGATCCGCCTTCTAGATCATTCTCACCCATATTTTGATTAATACCCATTAATATTTTAATTTTCCTAAGTTTAGACTTAGGAACCACATTAAAAATATTAATTATTTTAATAAAATACAATCCATGTGGAATTTAGAACTCATGTGCCTTGGCCTCTCCACCAATTTTCAAGGCTAGAGCACTTCCAATGCTACCAAAAACTAACACTCCCTCTTAGCGAGGAAAGTGCTCTAGCAACAATGTCCACCTACATGTTGCTCTGTTTCTGAAGCACCTCCTTTTTGCACTGTTGCTGCCACCAACACTATGCTGTTGTTGCTACTATACTAATGCCACTGCCACTGCTGCATCTATATTGTACCTCCCTCTTAAATGTTGCATCTGTTATGCTGCGAGCACTGCCACTACTAACACTGCATCCGTACTACAACTCAATTGTTGAGAGAAGAAATTGAAAAACATCCAATATTAGCTGAACTTAACTATGTTCAGCATAATACAATGAATGTTGGAATCTGACAGTTGCTGGTTCTGACCCTCTGAATCTTCTACGCTACTGCTGACTTCTGCACTGTGCCAACTACACTGCTGCCAACCTTGCTCTACGATGATCAATCTCTGGTCCCAAGCCACTACATCTGTCCTCCAAACACTCCACTGCATCATCTGACACTAAGTCCATCTTGCTACTATTGAATCTCGGGCTCCCTTAGCAAAGGAATTGATCCAAGAGGTGGACTCCTCAAGGATCCTGCCACATGTAGTCCTCTCGACTATAGCTCAATATCGTCCCATCTCCCTCCTGGAGATGCGTGGGCACTCATGGCATACTCATCCTCGTCAATTTTTGTTGAAGTTGCCTCAGGATCATGTTTCTCATCCTTGTCCATTTTCTTCAAAGGACACTAGGGCAATGTTCCACCAAGACTCCGGTGCGGGGAGACGCACAAGGGGGACGTGTGGGAGTACCCTCAAATTTTACGGAATTTCAGGGGTGGGGGGAGACGTTGAGGTATGTGTATATATATATATATATATATATATATATATATATATATATATATATAATTCAAGTTCATATTCATTGTTCACTGTTCAATAATGAAAGCATAAAAAAATTAAATAGACAATTGAATCATTGATCCATCCTCATCATTCATTTTGATACATACATCATTGATATGACATACTCAAGTCTCATTATTGAATTATTCATACATACCATGAGATTCGATAAAAAAAATTAAAAATCAGTAATGAAATATTCAAATACATTGATCCATATCATTCATCGTTCAATGATTCATCATTCTACAATCTGCATTGATTTAAAAATTAAATTCATCATTCATCATTCTAGAATCTAAATTGAAAGCAAAACATACTAGTATATTTTCAAAGTTCGAACACTAAATTTATATAACTCAAAGTTTCAAACTCAAAAATAGTTAAGAGTGAAGAGTCAGGTCATCAATATCTAGTGTCACAACTCAAAAGTTAAAACTGAAAAATTAAAAATGGATAATGAGCACTGAAAATAAAATGATAAATCAGCATCAAGGACTCAATCTCAATGATTGGTCCTCTACATCCATCTGTTGCATGAAGTCATCAGGACCATCAATGGGAATGTCAGTATCTGAGTCAGAGTCACTCTTTTGAGTAACCAACGAAACTCCAACCAAACCATGTCGCAACTCATCTAGTCCATCCTCCTCATCTATCTGTGCACTATCCTTTGGATCCACCTCCCATCGTGTTACCAGTCCCTTCCGATACTCTGGTGTCTTCCTATGTGCAAGATGTAGAGAATTGTGCACTGCAACTAGCTTCTTTGCTCTCCTAGAGGAAAGTTTATTCCTCTTGATAGAGTGATTGAAGCTATATGTGGACCAATTCCTCTGTGCTACAGAGGAACTAGTAATCTGAGAGAATAAGCGAATAGCAAGTTGTTGGATCTCTACAACATCATCCCCATGCATGGTCCGCCAACCAATGGGGTCAGTCTGGCCTAAATCATTGCAATCTTCCCTTGCATCATGCATGTTGAAGGGACCACTGAGACTTGCAAATTGCGTCCATTGTCTTCGAATTGTTCTCCCTTCTTCTGAACTATACATCTTTGTAATAGCAGCTCGAAATCCCTTTTTGACCTCTAGATCTTCAATGGGAAGAATTCTACCAGTCCTTGCCACATACCATTTTGGGTTGAGTGCATATGCTGTCGTGTGCAAAGATGTATTTATTCGATCCCACCTACGTTGTATAATGGTCAAATTTGAGTCGTATAGAACTCTAAGGAAGGATATTTCTCACGAATGGCCACCCTTACTTGATCCAACATACTATCAAAAGCCTCATATATTTCTCCAAAAGTAGGAGAATCTGTGTCAGTGTAGCGAATGACCTCAACTACAGGATGTAAAAGTGACATCAAATAACCACAATCTGTCCACCAATCATTATCCAATATCTGAATCTTGATTTTCTTTCCTTCCCTTGTCTTGGATTCTGCCCATCTATTCCAATTTGGAGTCACAACCATGGCCTACAATGTTGATTGCACCTCCAACATCCTCTCTAATAAAAGAAAATAACTAGCATATCTGGTATCAGTAGGCTTGATGAATTCCTTCCTCGCATGAAACCTATACATGGCTAAAGAGGTATGGTGATTGCAAATAACATTTGCACATTTCTTGCAACTGTAACCAAGTTAGATACCCACTCAATTTTGCCAATGTCTTACAATGCATTATTGAGCGCATGCATACAACAAGGGGTCCAGAAAACATGTTTGTATTTACTTTGAATCATTAATCCTGTTGATCTACACATTGCTACTGCATCTGTCACAACATGTACAACATTTGTAGATCCAACCTCCTCTATAGCATCACGAAGAAGTTCAAATTGGAACACTGCATCTTTGCACTTTCCAGAACAATCAATAGCTCTAAGAAAGAAAGGCCCCTCTCGGCAAGTAACTATGATGTTGATAAGTGGACATTTGGCAATGTCTGTCCACCCATCCATAATGATAGAACAACCTTCCCTCACCCATGTCTACCTCAGATTTTCCTTTTGCACATTAATATTGGTCACTCATCTTTCTAATATCATTGTCCTCAACTTATGTTCACCTGGGGACACATATGAGGGTCCTGTTGCAACAATTGCCTTGACCATTTCCTTGTAGTAAGGAGAACGACTAACATGGAAAGTAATGCCATTGGCAAAATCAAATTTTCCAATGGCATCATCTATATCATTACGGTTCAACTTACCATACATCCCTGTAAGAATTGGTCCCACTGCACAAGAACGAGAACCCTCAGTCCCAACAGGAGATGGTGGAGGCATATCTTTCATTTGTTTTAATTTTCTTTTGGAGCTTGTGGCTTCATCAATATTTTGGTGAGCTTGAGCCATGACATTTTTACTTGAGAAGTTGCCATTTGCATCCTCAAGAACTCTGATTTTTGCAATAAGGTCAATTTTGTACATATATGAACCCCTTTGCTACCTACACCCAAAAGATGCATCTTGATCCGACTATAACTCCCAACCCGAGAATGACCACAAACATTACATTTCCAATGGCGTGTCCCACCTATTTGTTTTCCTGGTTTTGCTTGAGTTGAAGAGTCAGTGATTTTGATAACATATAACAAAAGAGGTTTGCTTGGATTAAATGTCCCTTTTGCATATTCTGCCAATGACTTTGACGGGGTTGCAGTTGCACTGGGAGAAACACTAGTTGCACTGCTGCCATGGGTTTCATTCATTGTTGATGGAATTTCAGATCCAAGAGGACTTTCTGTTTGAAGATCATAATCACTATCACTATCAGTGTCACTGTGGTTGCTCATGATGTTGTAATCAACCATTTTACACTTGCAACTTGCTGTGTTTTAATTTATTTTGCAAATTTTTTTGGTTTTCTGCCCTGCAGGAAGGGTTTTAAAAAAAAATATTTCTCATCATGTAAATTAAAATTTACAATGCGAATCTACTAGAATTAAATTTAAATTATTAAAATTTAAAAACTGAAACATTAGTATACACAAAAAAAAAAAAAAAATTACAGTGACTGTATTTTCATTAAATTTAAAAAATTAATAAAAATTTAAAAAATTTTTAAACATTATGATTAAACATTACAAAATAGAATTAAAAAAGAAATTTAAAAATTACAGCACTGTTCACTGTTCACTGTTACAGCAAAGAAAAAATTTAAAAACTACAACATTGTTCGTTGTTCAAACTTCAGTGTTCAGCAAAAAAAATATTTTTTAAAACACAAGCAATGTTCATTGTTTTCCCTGGAGGTCGATGGCACAAGCACAGGTCGACAAAATGAAAGTTTCAGTGAGCAAGTTGACGGGCCATAGTGTCACGGCACAGGGGTCAACGGCAATGGCAATGTGGCACAATGCACACACTGGAAGTCGACGGCACGCAGGTTGACGATAGTGGGCAAAGGAGCAATGTTCAGGTCGACGAGCCGATGGCAGTGGGCTCGAGTTGCGAGCTGGAGCAGACGCTGGACTCTAGAGCAAATGGTGTCCGCTCTTGACAGAGCGGTCTCAGGGGTAGTAGGAGGATGGCTGGGTGGCGGCTTAGCTCAGCATATCAACAAGTTCCGTTGAAATGAAAATGAATGTTCCATTGAAGTTTTAACTTTTATTTTATTCAACCTAGGTTTTAGACTTTTAGTTATTTAATATTTTTTTGTTCTATTTAGTTTTAATTTTAAATTTTTTAAATTGTTTTGATTTTTTATTTTTTTATTTTTTACTTTTGAGTTGGGTCTTATTAGGCAAATGTAAAGGGGGGCACCCAAAAGCACCCTTTTTGAAGGGGGACGCCTAGACGCACCCTTTTTGGGGAGCCTAGACTCCCACACTGAAGGGGAACGCCCAGACGCACCCTTTTTGGGGAGTCTAGACTCCCACACTAGGGAAACGCACCCCCTTGTGTCTCCCTGAGACTCCCCAAAAAGGGTTTGTGGGGAAACACACCCCCAAAAGACTCCCCGTCCCGGGTGCATGCACCTAACCCTGGGGGATGCGTCCCCATGGAAAAATGCACTGGGATGCATAGTGACCCAACTCACCACAACTGAAACATTTCACCTTCGAAATGTCCTCCTTTCGCTTCGGCTTTTGTTGTCCCTTCGATACCAGAGCTATGTTCTCCTCCTTCTCCTTCATCTTTGTGCCACTCCCACTGTTGTCACTAAGGTTGACCTTCACTAGGTCCCTCCTTAACTCCTCTTGTTGAAGAGTCGCCCACATCTCCTCCCATGAAGGTAGTTTTACTCTGCCCAATATGCTTTGTACAAAAACTTGTCATTCATTCGAGACTCCATTCAGGGCTATCCTCACCATCGTGGTTGCCTGAGGAGTGGATCCCACTGCAACAAGCTGGTCTCTAGTGTCTTGAAGACGCTGAATATAGAGGTTCACCCCTTCTCCTTTTTGCATCAAGGTCCACTGCAACTTCTGCTCCAAATACATCTTTTGTTGTTCGAAAGAGCCTTCATACAAAGAAGACGAGGCTTCCCACATCTCTCGAGTTGTATCCTTGCCCTGCAAGTGTGAGACCACATGATCTCGAACTCCATCGAGAATGAGCTTCTTTTCCTTCCCCTATTCGGCCTTGTATTTCTTCTTTTGATCGTTGTCAGCAAAAACAGCGATAACGCTATTGACGTAGGTCTCGAGATCATGTTCCTCCAGAACAGCTAAGATTCTGGTCTTCCATATGACATAGCTAGAAGCACCTTCCAACCTGTCATGATCTGAGCCCATGCGATGCCATTTCACCCAACTATCCAACGGACTCCTCTAGTAACTGTTTAGCACTACTCAGCTGCTCAATAAGTGGGAAATTCGAACTTTCTGGCAGAAAGTTCTCTAAGGTCAAAATTCTCCTTCTATGTGTCTTCATTCTTTTCCAGTAGATTTCTGCCCCGGCAGAAACTGCGCCCTTCAAGCACTGCGCTGAGGCTCTGCGTCACTCCTTCTGCCTCTGCAAACTCACGAACTGGAAATCGTACCTCTTTGTCGTCTCACTCAAAGAAAAATTTCCTAGGATATGTTTCCCGACAAGGACTGTGCAATCCCTTCAAGGGGATTCAAATTGCTACCAAGTGCAACTTTCGGCCTCACTGCTCAGCGCTTGATCTGCTCTTCCTATTTCAAAATCAACCCTCTGATACCATGTGAAAATTCCTACACTCCAAGGAACCCCTATTGCAACAAATCTGAATCTAGTTCACCTACTTGATTTTTTAACATACATTAATCAAGTTATTCTTCTGAATACTGAAGCAAATTACTTCTGCAACCTACACTAATTAAATATTTGATCTCATGAAACAGAAAACAGAGAAAAGAACAAGATACATAAGACACTTATTTTTGGACACAATAGTCCCCGGAAAAACCCAATGCGGGAAAACCCGTGCAGCAGTTCTAAGGGTTTATTATTTTGTAGGAGAAATATCTAAAGACAAATCTAAGATGCTCATCTAGCAATCCTTTACAGAGAAAAATACTGGCGGAAAATCCGAGTGATTTTTACCTCACTCCGGCACAAGACTGGCTAACCCCAGCTATTTCTGCGTTGGCCCTGCATCAGCCTTACAAGCTCTGCGTCACCTCTTATGCCCTCTGCATCAACTATCCCCACTGTTCTGGAAGTTCCTGGCAGTTCCGGCTTCTGCGTGACAGATAGCTTTTCTACTCTGCACTGGCCCTTCTAACTCTGCGTCAGGGCTGCCTGGGCCCAGACAGGCCTAGCGTCAACTCTACCAGCTACTGCACTGCCTCTCTACATGCTCTCTCTGCCTCTCTATCAGTATTCTCCAAAAAGTTCTTCTCTCGGATTCTCACTGCCCCTCCGCTGCTGAATGATCACTTAGTTTGAATTTCTCAGCTTCCTAGCCCCAGAAATCGAACTCTAGATCAATTCTCTCTCTCTCTCTGTTTTCAAATGAACCCCAAGAGTCCATTTTATACTTTTCCTGTTGAGTCTTTAACGGCACAGATTAAGTCTCTAATCAACAGCTAAGATTAAAACATGACTTGATCCGCCTTCTAGATCAGTCTCACCCATATTTTGATTAATACCCATTAATATTTTAATTTTCCTATATTTAGACTTAGGAATCACATTAAAAATATTAATTATTTTAATAAAATACAATCTGAGTGGAATTTCACCAAACAGTTTCTGGGTTCTTTAGAAATCATGTGCCTTAGCCTCTCCACCAATTTTCAAGGCTAGAGCACTTCCGATGCTACCAAAAACTAACAATGTCTTGGCTCTTGTAAAATGGCATTAATCTCAATGCAATGTTATTCCGCTTTTATTCTGATATTATATACATATTATAATCCATGATTATCCTAGCAATCAAAGTTTCACTTAATAAAAAAGAGTCGACAGCATATTGAGTAAAACTAAAAATAAGTACATTGCATTGCACTAGCTTAGTTTGTCAAATAGTGCTCTACTTAATGGCAATCTAAGAGTTGCATTTCCTTCAAAATTCTTTTCCCTGCCTAAAGGATGGATTCTATCGAACATAAATTGCCTATACAACAGAATTGCGATATAGTACTAAGGAAGCCTGACTGTTAATGGATCAAGTACCTAAGTTAGTAGTCCTATAATCTCATAGAAAGCAAATCCAAACAAATAGTATTATGTTTATGCTTATCAAAATATTAGAGGAAAAAAATGTCCGTTATTTAATTCAGCAAAAAGAAATTCCACGGAACAAACTGAAATTAGCACACAAGGAGAAAATCTAATGACAAGGTGTATAATTTATGCCACTATGACAAAATTAAAAATGACAATAAAAATGATGCAACATCTCAATTGACCGATGGTATGTTTATGCACTCTATAATTTATAAATTAAGGAAAAAACTCAGTAAAAGGCTATTGTCATAAGTAAGAAACAAAAGAGGAAGATGGATACTACCACTGGCCGAATTTTTTTGTCAAGACTGTATGTTAAAAATTTTGGAAATTTAGCAAGAACTGCTCCAACAGCTTCATCATAAACTCCAATTGCACGCAAAAAACGAACCTTCAGAACAGACAGGATGACCAAGGTTAGTTATGAAATTCTGCCTTTGCTTTACATTCATAGCTAATTGTATACAAACATCCACCGCAGCATAGGAGCATGTGGAGATAGACACATATAAAGAAATTTGGCTCAAACACTTCTGCACTTCTTCCTGAACACTTGTGCACATTTACATTCAGCAGAGCTGACATGAATTTCACCTTAAAATTTGTAGCCTGAAATCTCTTTATTCGGGAATCAAAATGATGCAAATATTGACTACTATGAGATGGATGAGGACTAGCAATTGGAAATTTAAGAAGTCTAATATGAACAGCTAGACTTGGTAGAACTTAAAACCAATACCTTGGGAGCAATATTATTTCTCAGATTAAGCAAGAAAATAGAAGGTTCTTTTGTAAGTAATCTCTTCATGCCAGAGTGCTGAACTCCAAGATAGAATAAGTATTTCACAAGAGGCTTCCATTCTTCCTCAACATTACAAGCAAGAAGTCGTGGCCTCGATGATATCAATCTTCCTAGATCTCTATTGTCAATCCCAAATTCTTTCAAGTATTTCACCTGAAAGAGAAGAAAAGAAAATTGCTCACTCAGAGTCAAGTTGCTGAAACTATTTTAATTTTACAAAAAATGGGAAAGAACTAGTTTGTAACATTTATTAAGATCATTCCTTGGAAGGATGTAAATTCAAATAATTTCTAAAATATTAAAAAAAAAAATCAAGGAATGAGAATAAATAAATTTCAATACTACATAAAAATTAAGTATGCAAAATGCATTCAAATTAGTCATTCATTTGGCAAGTTTTCATAAGTTTGGTGAAAGAACAAGTAAAACAACCATTCATACAGTTACAGTTAAGTTGCTGAAACTATTCTAATTCTACAAAAAATCGTAAAGAGCTACTTCAAAGAATTTATAAAGATCAATGTTGCAATGACTCGTACTCATATAAGACTCGTCACGCTATTGACTCGTATAAGACTCTGGAACGATCCGTATAAGATTCGTATAAGACTCATCAAAATACAAAAAAACATTAAAATATGGTAAATTTTAAGGCTTTAAGCACAAAAAAGAAACTAATGACAATTCCAATCCTTATAAGTTATTAAAACCACAATATATGCAATAATTCATAACATCATCTTATATCTATAAAAGTACAATATAACATATTCAATTTTTGTAAGCAAAACATTTATATATTGAATAAGAAAAGGACTCATGATTCCATAATTAAAATAAAAAATGTCAGCAAGTTCAAAATTCAAATACATGTCATAAATGATAAATGATTGTCTCATACCAATCTTTCCAGCATTTAGGATCACTGGGCATCTAAAAACCAGCAAACAAATCAATGTGAAAAGTGCCCAAAATGCTTTTGGAATACTCAAAATTGTTAGTATACAAAACCCAAAAAACACCAAGTGAAATGATAGAATGAAAGATATCAATTTTTATACTATGCAACTAAGGAAAAGCCAAGGTAACTTAACTTTCTCATAGCTGATTTTATTGCTGTTAGGACAACAGCTAATTTAACCTTCAAATAATAGATTTAGCAATGAAAATTTTCAAAATCAAACCACGAGATATTGAACAGAATTTTATGTGCAAGAAAAGAAGGAAATATCTCGGAGAAATCTTCGAACGATTGGAGGTGAAACTTGGTGCAAGGTGGGAATGAGTTCTTTTGTATTTGAAGATGGATACTCCAACCGAGGAGGATCCCAAGTCTTCAAATTTTGAGGCACTTGCTATTCCTTAAGATCTTTTCCAAGAAAAATTGTTAGTAGATAGGTGCCCCCTACACATGAAACCTTGAAAATAAGTCAGCCGACCGAGATAAACATATAATTTAGGATTTCTGAGTATAAGAAAAAGAAATAGACTAATCAAATAACCAAATTTGAAGAGTCTATTCTTACTAGGTGGCAACACCCCTTCAAAGGCCTATTACAAAAATAATACAGCATTTTCTTCCCTCCAATTTCTCTTTCCCTCTACCTCATTTCCAAAAAATAAAAGAAAACATCAAAAAAAAGCAAAAAATAAATAATTGCCTTTTGAGGGTCAACAGGTCTTATAAAGGTCTGATGCAGGTCTTATGGTAAACCCGCGGTTCTTATATGGGTAGACAGGTTTAATAAAATACCCTTTGAGTCCGGGTCTTAAGCGCGGGTTCTATGAGAGTGACCCGGCTCACTATAGAACCTGCCAAGATTGGCGGGTATTCTTGGGTCTTATAAGGGTGGTGCTTCACTAGTAAAGATCATTCCTTGGAAAGATGTAAATTCAAATAATTTGTAAAATAAAAATAAAAAAAATAAATGAATGCGAAGAAATCAATTTCAACATTGCATAAAAAACTAAGTATGCAGATGGATTCAAATCAATCATTGATATGGCAAGCTTTCCTAAGTTTATTGCAGAACAAGTTAAACGACTCATATGGTAAGTCTTCATGGAGATAAAATAGAGCATAACAAAACTATGGAACTTGTGTGAACTATAGAGTGCACGTCCTCTTTAGTTATATACATATGAGAATGTTAATAGAAGCCATGCACCCCAAACGAAATCTTATGGACTAACTCAGCAGCTTGGGAGACACTTAAAAATGATTTCCACTCAAAATCCAACAAATCATCGCCACCTGATAGCCAAACCTAAGCAGTTTATAGACAATTTGTTGATGTTTCTGAATAATCCTTTCAAGCACAGGATAATCCCTACATTTTGGACATAAAATAAGAAGAGAAGGATACTATGTCAATCAGATTTCATACACCAGTTGATTGAACCAAGATCGGTTTGCCATACCCAACTAGTAGCACCTTCCATAGTATCTACATATATAGGACATGAAATCACATAAACAAAGACACCACAAAATGCATCTTCTGTGTACTAAGAGACAGAGAAGCATAAATATTTTTAGAAGAGAGAGACAAGAATAAAAACTGATAAAAAGATGCAATTATTCCGAGGGACGCAATCTACAGTGAAAGGTAAAATGACATACCACATGCTTACTAGGCTGCCTTGCGTGCAATTAGTGCAGGTCGACCACTTTCCTACCAGTATAGACAGGGTTAGGCCAATGCCTCTTTCCCTTAAAACTACAATGAATTTTCTCCTTAATAATGTGCATTGTCTTCTATTATTTGCAACATAATTTCACGCATAAATGTTTCATTCAAACCATCCTTCATCTTCTACATCAATAGTATTCCTCCTCCTTTTCCCTTCTTCTTTGTTTATTTCTATTATCTATGTGATGTTATAGGCAACCTTGTGATCCAGGTGGATATCAGTGGCCACCCACCTCTTCCACTGACTCAATGGTTTTCTATCATCTCGGTAGTTTTTCTACGGTTTTCAGGCCCCAAACTTCCAGGGCCATTTTGAGGCCCTAAATGGTGATTTCTGGCCATTTAGGGGGGCAAGGGTTGTCATGGCATACCCTAGAAGCTGTAATCCTCAGATAGTTCTTTCTAATTAGCTACTATGCGGCCTAAATGTTTGAATTTTCTACAAAATGTACAGTAGATACAATTTTTTGCTAGATAATTACTTCCTAATGATTTTCATGCGGTATTCTTATGCCACTGAAATCATTGAGCAAATACACTTCATAAAATATCAACATTAAATGCAATGGCAATAGTAATGATCACAGAAAGACAGCCATGCACAATAGAGACAATAATTTTACCCTAGGAAACCCAACATTGGGACAAAACCCAGCAACTTTTCTTTAGGAGAATTATTCTTTAGCAAAGTTTACAAATCAGCGATTTGTCTAGAAATCAGTACCAAATATACAAGCCCAAACACCAGTCAAACCTGTTCAAAATAGCATCAAGTCAATGCTGGTCAAAACAGCGAAAATAGCCAGAAGTCAACACAGGTCAAAGAGTCAACTTTTCGGCCCTGCAGTTAGTCGTTGGTCAACAGTCCACATGTGTAGCCCTGCAATCAGCCTGCAGTCAACTCACACGTGCGGGTTCATACTATGGTCAAATGGTCAACAGTTTGGTCAAACAGATTCGGTCAATGCCCAATCAAACTCGATCAAATAGAAGAAAGATCAGCTTGGTCAAATCAGTGAAATTCATCATCTTTCTCCACACACGCGACTATCCAAGAGAGATAAAGAAATGTTCAAGAGAGAGAAGAAAACTTGCTCTTGCTGGGTGGAGAAAAAGAGATGTCACATCATCTATTTATACTTGTCAAATGGGCTAAAATAATCTAAGGGACACACCCTTTCACTTGGTTGGGTTGACTTGCACTCCAAAAATAAATTTTTATTTTAATTCTTTCTAGGCCAACTTGGAAACCCCTTTTTCCATGCGGGAATACCTCCCAATGCTACAAAAAATCAACATTGCCTCTTAGCAAGGGAGATATTCTCCTTAGCTGCAAATAGATTTCCCCTTAGCTGAAATTTATCCTTCCTCAATAAAAGTTCATAAGTTTTCTATGTTTATGTAGTATCCCCTCACATGCACATCTGTAGAAATAGATCATTCCTTCCTAGAGTAGGCAATGTGAATAACCTGGGCCATTTACCCATGGGCAAATCAACATGGCTTCTTAGGTAAATGTATCAAACTCTCTTGGTCAAATCAACATGACCTAGCCAAATCAGCATGGCTTCTCATGAGAAGGTCTACCCCTAGACCATTCACTTGGCCAAATCAAGATGGCCCAGCCAAATCAGCATGGCTTCTCATGAGAAGGTCTACCCCTAGACCATTCACTTGGCCAAATCAAGATGGCCCAGCCAAATCAGCATGGCTACTCAAGTGAATGCATCCATCTCCCCTAGTCAAATCAGCACAGTTTCTCAAGAGATCGTTTGCTCGATCCTACAAAGGCATCAGCACTCCCTCTCGACAAGAGAGACATTCTACATCACGCCAAGCTTGTCTCTGAAGTATACAAACTTTGCTCTAGATAGAAGCTTGGTGAGAATGTCCGCAAGTTGCTAGTCTGTGGATATGTATTGAAGCTTCACTACTCCCTTCTACACCATGTCTTGGAGGAAGTGATCTTTGATTTCAATATGCTTCGACCTGTCATGAAAAACTGGGTTCTCCAAAAGCTTCACACAATTTTGATTATCACAAAATATCAAGGTCGTCTCAAGCTCTTGACCAAATAGTCCTGCAAGTAGCTTCCAAAGCCACACTTCTTCCTGACTTGCGGCATTGGCTACAATATACTTTGCCTTTGCTTACTGAGTGTGAGAGAAGTTTGCTTCCTGCTAAACTAGGATATCATAGTTGATCCCAAGTTGAAGCAGCACCTCGAGGTGCTCTTTCTGTCCTTTGCACTCCTAGCCCAATCTGAATTGGTATACCCTTGTAGCCTCACTTCACCACCTGAGACATATCTCAAACCATATTCAACTGTAACACAGAAGTACCACAACACATGTTTTTTTGCAGCCCAATGTATCTACCTCAGCTCAACCATATACTGGCTCAGGGTGTTCACTGCAAAACAAATATTTGGCTTGGTGTTAACCAAGTACATCAAGGATCCAATCAACTGCATGTACATCGTGGGATCCACCAAATTTGAATCTGAAGTAGAATCACTTGTGTCCTTCAAATTGGTCACCATAGGTGTAGCCATGGACTTGCAATCCATCATACTGAATCTCCTCAAAATATGAACAATGTACTTCCCTTGTCCAATGAAGATCTCATCAGGTCTTTGCCACACCTCTAATCCCAAGAAATAGTGCATCAGGCCAAGATCCTTCATCTCGAACTCTGAGGCTTGTTGAGAAGTCAATGTAGATGTAAATTAGATTAGACTCCTCTTACTTGATAGTTACTTGTAAGATATTGTTGGCCTTTTATTACTATGTTACGTCTTCTTTCATCAAGCAATTACCAAAAAATAAAATGCATGAAGATCACAAGAACACAAGATATATGCTCCAAGCTAGGCCAAAACCCTTCCAAGGGGAAAACCCAATGAAAATTTTTCTCTTCTTGTAGAATCAGATCAAAGTGAGCTATCCAAGACCTAAAGACCAAGACCAAAGACTTCCTCAAGCACCATGTCAGCCCTCCATCAAGATCTCTTCCAAACAAGTCAAAGTCCACCAAAGTCAACGAAGGTCAAACTGTCAAAATTCTACTTCAAACAAAATTTGGCCCTCTATTTCAGGTTTGAAATTCGGACCTGCAAGTTCAGCCCCCAACAACTACAAAAACCCTATATTTTCTCGCACATGTCAGCAGAAATGGGTAAAAAAGTCGAATTTTCTTCTTCTTCTTGATTAGCTTCTTCTTCCTTGACCTTCGCTATCTTTTTCTTCTTCTCTTGGTGCAAATCAAATGAGAGATGAGTGAGTGCCAAATGGGTCGAAGTCTCTTCCAATTTATACCCTTCTCAAGGGGTCGAATAGGCCTCTCCTAGGCCGACTTCCTCTGGCAAGACCGACTTGGTCTGGGAGTCAAACTTGACTTTCTAGACTCAAAAATATTTTATCCTTCTTGATACAAATTGCCCAACTGGGTCTTTTACATATGACAATAAATCTCTTGACTCAATAAACCCTAGGAGCATCAAGAACATGCTCGAACTAGTTGACAAATCAAATTGAGCATGAAACCCATGCTTGAAAAACAATATTCTTCTTCTTTTTCATTTTTACAATAAATATACAATGATAATTATGAAGACCAAACCTAGTTACATTTTTCAACACTCCCTCTTAACTAGGGAGGTATTCAATTTTATACAACTGGTACAAGGATACTCAAATTGAAACGTTCTAATAAGAAGAGTCGGATTGATAAGCCATCTTTAAGCATCAACAAAATAACCAACATTATCAAACAACATAGCAAGACCTTGACTAACAAGCTCTAACTCTCTAAAAGATTAGAGCACAATGTTAGGAGGCATACACATGTGGACACAAACAACACAGCCTCTACAAGGCACATGCCCCATCTAGATGTTCACCGTGCATGTTCTTCCAGGACTTCCTATCTTGGATTCTCAATCCTCAAAGAATATCAGTCCTTTTCGACTACGCTTATCTTGGATGCCCTACCTCATCCTCAAAGATTATCGATCCATGAAACTACTTCTATCTTAGATTCCCAATACTCAAGAAGTATCGTTCTCAGAGGCTTATCCAATCCTCCATTCTTCTTCCCATTGCCTTCACTAAGACTTACAGTTGTTAGTCCTGGTCTAGTGCATGACACATGGAGAATAATGGTGTCCATCATCACTCCCTTCTCAACTAGGGAGGATATATCAACAAGTCCAAGCTTGCTTCTCAAATACTCAAGCTTTTTATTCGAAAGAGACTTCATCAAAATGCCAGCTACATGTTCATTTGTGGAGATATATTGTAGCTTCACAACCCCATCCTGCGCCATGCTTCGAATGTAATAATACTTATTATTGATATACTTTGTCCTAGCATGAAACATTGGTTCCTTAGTCAACCTTATGCAACTTTGGTTGTCACAGTGTATAATGGTAGGGTCCAACAGTCCTTCAAACAAGTTTGATAGCAGCTTCCTGAGCCAAATAGCTTCTCTACCCACTTCGCTTGCTGCAATATATTCAGCTTCAACGCTACTCAAAGCAATTGAATCTTGTTTCCTGCTCATCCATGAGATCATAGAGGATCCCAAGCTAAAGCATCCACCAGTAGTGCTTCTTCCATCAGTCTCGCTGCCTCCCCAATTAGAATCAATATCGCTAAATAGTTGTACTTCTTTACCATCATATTTTAGGCAGTGATGTATAGTTCCATAAAGATACCTCAAAATATGTTTGGCTATTATCCAATGATCATGCTTTGGCTCTGTTACCGCTCAAACTAGCAAGTGTCCTAGGAGGGGTCCCTATATAGCGACTACTAGGTCAAGTGGCAACAATGGAGCAATAGCCCACTGTTACCTTAACTAAAGCTCGCTGCTATTTACGGACTTTCACCGATGGGAGGAATCCCGGTATTAGGGAAATCACTAAGAATGATATATCAATGGTGTAGAGGTAGTGATTTCAAAAGCTTATTCAAAGGAGAGACTCTAATAATAAGGATTGCTTACTTTAGAAGCAAGATATGTGGCTCTCCAAGAAGGGCTAAACGGAAACCTAGACCCAGTGTTGAGAGGTATTTCTTGATACAAAGTTCTTTAGACCTAAGAATCCTAATAGATAGGGTCTAAAAGGATCCTTGTGAAATAGGAATGGTAAAAGGTGCATGACCACAATGAAACCCTAGTGGACCCAAACAAGGTCAAGGGTTTGAGGTAGAACTTCAAAAAAAAGAACTTGACCAAGTATGGGAGGAGAAAATGATGAAAGGAAGTAGGTTTTACTTGAGATGTTAATGCAACGATCCTTAATGAAGCCACTAACCAAAGGAAAACTAGGGAGAATGGTTTTTGAGCTAGGGCTTGGCAAAACTTGAGATACAATCGTAGGAATGGCTTCAAAATTGGAGGACATCTCAAGGACACACCAACGCAGCTCTAGACAAAATTTCATTAATTTTGGAGGGCTACAATTGATTTTGTGTGATGCCCTAGGAGACCCTAGGGTTAGGGCTTAGAAAAGAGGAAAAAGAGGTGAAAAAGATTTTCGTTGTTGAGATAACCAAGGACTAGACCAGTGCCTAGCTTATTGGGAGAATGGAGTTAATGAGATTTCAATGTTCAGGGTTTCTTTTACCAAATCGATTTCCCAGCAACTTTGTATGGCTCTAAGGGCAGCAATTAGGTTACCAAGGAAATTTATACTTCTTGATGTTGTAATTGATGACTTACCAAGGTTATTATGAAGATCATATACCCCTAGGAACATTTATTTACTATACCAATCACAAAACATATGAAAAACCATCACAAAAGCAAGCTTCAATAAATTCGCATTTCAATTAGTGCAGTTACTCCAGCTTCATGAGCGAAATTCTCATACATTATACATGTAACATAATAAAGAAATAGATCATGAAAAAGACACAAATATATCGAAATCATCAAATCATCAAGAGACACAAAAATCGAAATTCCAAGATTATAGGCAAGATTTCCAAACATCAAAATGCATCAAAGACATCCAATTCGTCCTCCAATAGCTATAGCGAAAATCCCAGAAGAAACAATCCAAATCGAGCTGATGATCAAATGAAATGATCATCACGTCAATATATATCCTCCTCCAAGGGGTTCAATTTGCCTAATTAGGCCCAATGATGCCCCAACTAATAAAATAATGTGCAAAAATAACATTACTTGGTGACAAGCCCACAAAGATAGCTCCATAATACAAAAATAAGCCTCTCAAGAGAGCAAATGATAGATAAAATAGGTTGAAGGGCCATTGAAGAGGCCTAATGGAGTCCAATGTGTGTCAAAACGGATGAATGAGCTCCAATCATAGTGATAAAGTGGGTGACACCTTGATATCCAAGCAAATGACCTGTGGTGTCCGCAAGTGGTTGTGGGGGCACAAAAACATTCTCATGGGTCTCCAAGTCGATCGAACAGGCTTGTATCCCATCTATAAGGGTTGGAAGGATGATGCCAGCCCTCCCTTTGTCTCCCATGGTGAGACACATCCTCATCTGGGCCTTGGATTAGCGACCAACTGTGTGCTGCAAGAGTGTAGGTGGTTGCGCAAGGTGGTCTAGGTGCATCATCATCGTCAAATAATTGGAACGCGAGCAATCACTGAGTAGAGCTAAAGGATCCCATGATGTGGCAATCTGCTCTCTCCTATGCTAGAGGCCCATGGCTCTCAATTCTCACCCTACAAATGCCAATATGACCCTCTGAAGGGCTTAGACCCCATATAGAGAGATCATACCCGAGATGAAGACCCACCAGCAATCCTGTATAAGATCCAATGCATCCCCTCACCTTCCAGTACAACAGATCATTAGTGCAATTGAGTAAATAAGCTTACAAATCATGGAACCAAATGGACACTTCATAGTGGCATGCCCTTCCTTAGTGGGCTTTAGAACGTACAAGTGTCTCCAAGTTCAAGACAAAAGTTAACCAAGGAACCTATTAGGTGGTTTCAACTCTAGGGGGAATATAATGTCCATGGTACATCCATCAGATGGCAAGTGGCATGTGATATAATGGTAGAACGGAGTGGGGCATCAGGGAAAGGCTCCATGCCACATGCAACGGTACAAGGGTAGCTATGATAGGGGGAAGAACATACTTGGGTATATGAATATAGGAGGGAGTTGTTACTTTTTGGTAGCATCGGAAGTGCTCTAAAGAACCCAGAAATCGTTTGGTGAAATTCCACCCGGATTGTATTTTATTAAAATAATAAATATTTTTAATGGGGTTCCTAAGTCTAAACTTAGGAAAATTAAAATATTAATGGGTATTAATCAAAATATGGGCGAGAATGATCTAGAAGGCGGATCAAGTCAAGTTCTAATCTTAGCTGTTGATTAGAGACTTAATCTCAGTCGTTGAAGTCTCAACGAGAAAAGTATAAGGAGGAGGCTTGGGGTTCAGTTAGAAACACACACAGAGATTGAGGAAATCGATTTTCTGAGGTAAGAAGTTCTCAGGAGGAAAATCGATTAGGGAGATCTTGTAATTGAAGGGCAGGGATAGCAAATTCTGGAGAGAGTGATTCTCAGTCGGAGATATATCAGCAAAGAGAGGCAGTAAGTGATCCAGAGGCCTTGATGCAGAGGCTGACGCAAGGCCAAAAGGGCCACGTAGAAGTGACACAGAGGCAAAGAGAGAAAGTCAAAAGTCAGAGCAGAGGGTTAGTTTCAGAAGTCGGCAGGAAGTAGAGATTCTGAGGAAATCTCTCTCTGAGAGAGTCGACAGAGATACGATTTCATAATCATGAGTTTGCAGAGGCAGAGGAAGTGACACAGAGCCTCAATGCAGTGCTTGAAGGGCGCAGTTTCTGCCAGAGCAGAAATCCGTCGGAAAAGAGAGAGAGAAGACACATAGAAGGTGAATTTTCTCCTTGGAGAAATTTTTGCCAAAAAGTTCAAATTTCTCACTCGCTAGGCAGCTGAGTCGTGACTAGAGGAGTCAGTTCAACAGTTGGGTGAGATGGCATCGCATGGGCTCAAAGATCAGGACAGCTTGGAAGGAGCTTCAAACTATGTCATATGGAAGACCAAAATAGTTGTTCTAGAGGAGTATGATCTCGAAGCCTACGTCAAAAGTGTTGTGGCTATTCCCGCTGACAATGATCAGAAGAAGAAGTACAACGTCGAGCAAGGGAAGGTGAGGAGGCTCATTCTCGATGGAGTTCAAGACCATGTGATCTCACACTTGTAGGGCAAAGATACAGCCCGAGAGATGTGGGAAGCCTTGTCTTCTTTGTATGAAGGCTCTTCCGAACAGCAGAAGATTATCTAGAACAGAAGTTGCAGCGGACATTGATGTAGAAGGGAGGAGTTAACTCCTATCTTCAACATCTTCAGGACACCAAAGACCAGCTTGCTGCAGTGGGGTCTACTACTCGGTCTACCACGATGATAAGGATAGCCATGAATGGAGTCTCAGACGAATGGCAAGTCTTCGTCCAAAGCATATTGGGCAGGGAAAGATTACCTTCATGGGAGGAGATGTGGGCAGCTCTATAACAGGAGGAATTAAGGAGGGACCTAGTAAAGGTCAACCTTAATGATAGCAGTGGGAGTGGCACCAAGACCGAGGAGGAGGAGAATGCGGCGCTAGCATCAAAGGGGCAGTAGAAGCAAAAGTGGAAGAAGGACATTTCGAAGGTGAAATGTTTCAGATGTGGCGAGATGGGCCACTTTGCATCCCAATGTCCTTTGAAGCAAAAGCATAAGGATGAGAAACATGATCCTAAGGCTACTCCAGCAAAGATTGACAAAGATGAGATTGTCGAGTGCCCACACATCTCTAGGAGGGAAATGAGGCGATATTGAGCTGTAGTCGGGAGGAGTACATGTGGGCAGGATCCTTGAGGAGTCCACCTCTTGGATCAATTCCTCGCTACGGGAGCCCGAGATTCAACAATAGCGAGATGGACTTAGTGTCCAATGATGCAGTGGATTGTTTGGAGAGACAGATGCAGTAGCCCGAGACCAGGAGCTGATCAACGTAGACCAAGGTTGGCAACAGTGCAGAAGTCAGTAGCAGCACAGAAGATTCAGAGGGTCAGAGACTACAGCAGTCAAATTCCAAAATTCATGGTATTATGCTGAACACAATTAAGTTCAATTAATTTTGGATGTTTTTCAATTGCTTCTCTCAACAACTAAGTTGCAGTATGGATGCATTGTTAGCAATGGCAGTGCTAGAAGCATAGCAGATGCAACATTTGAAAGGGAGTTGTAGTACAGATGCAAGAGTGGCAGTGGCAGTGTCATGGGCAGCAGTATAGTAGTAGCAGTAGCACAATGTTGGTGGCAACAACAATGCGGAAAGGAGGTGCTTCAGAGATAAAGCAACATGTAGTTGGACATTGTTGCTAGAGCACTTTCCTCGCTAAGAGGGAGTGTTAGTTTTTGGTAGCATCGGAAGTGCTCTAGCCTTGAAAATTGGTGGAGAGGCTAAGGCACATTAGTTCTAAAGAACCTAGAACCCGTTTGGTCAAATTCCACCCGAATTGTATTTTATTAAAATAATTAATATTTTTAATGGGGTTCCTAAGTCTAAACTTAGGAAAATTAAAATATTAATGGGTATTAACCAAAATATGGGTGAGAATGATCTAGAAGGTGAATCAAGTCAAGTTCTAATCTTAGCCGTTGATTAGAGACTTAATCTCGGTCATTTAAGTCTCAACGAGAAAAGTATAAGGAGGCTTGGGGTTCAATTAGAAACACACAGACAAATTGAGGAAAACGATAAATCGATTGGGGAGATCTGCAGTTGAGGGGCAGGGATAGCAACTTCCAAAGAGAGTGATTCTCAGTCGGGAGATACATCAGCAGAGAGAGGCAGTAATTATGATCCAGAGGCCTCGATGCAGGGCCAGAAGGGCCATGCAGAAGTGACGCAGAGGCAGAGAGAGAAAGTCAAAAGTCAAAGTAGAGGGTCAGTTTCAGTAGTCGGAAGCTGGGTTGTGAGACCGGGAGGTCGAGAGCAATGACTCTGGGCTTCTGATCAAATTCCCTACTGGGTGATGCAGTGCCTGCAGGGGTTGACGTTGGGACAGCGTAAAGGCAGTGCAAAGCTAGTGCAGTGTGTGCCAAGGGCATCTCACCTAACAGTCATAACAACAAAAACTTTTTCTTAGTAATTGTGTGAGGTAACTCACAAAGCTTCTGCGAGTACTTCTCTCTATAACTGAATAACCCTGTGAGGTATTCAGTGATGTATTAAGATTTTGCTACTGCATAATAATAAAAACCTCAGAGCTGCTACATCGGTTTTCCTGCATTGGGTTTTTTCGGGGAATATTGTGTCCAAAAATAATTGTGTCTTGTGCATCTTGTTCTTTGCTCAGTTTCCTTGTTTCATGTATTCAAATATTAAAGAAGTGTAGGTTGCAGAAGTAATTTGCTTCAGTATTTAGAAGAATAACTTGATGAATGTATATTAAAATCAAGTAGATGAAGTAGATTCAGATTTGTTGCAGTAGGCGTTCCTTGGGGATTAGGAATTTTCACAGGAGCAATCATGTTACATGAGTTACCCCAGGCTTTGTTTTTCCGCCCTTCTTCATATGCCTTTTGCCTTTTATTGATTTTTATTTTCATAATTGCTCGAGGATCCAGGGAATGAGAGAATGATGTGTAAGATGTAGTAGTGAACACCCCATTTAGGTGGGACAGTTTATCGCCCACAGTGGTTGGGACAATCATGGTTTCCTTAATGATACAGGGGGTTGATACAAGGAACCCTAGGAACCTGGGTGATGGCTACAATGATAGGGGGTAGAGCTCACATTGGCTTTTTCCCATGAGCTAAATTTGTATGTCTAGGCCACATTTTGCATTTTGTGGTACATTTCCTGTTGAGAGTGGCCAAATTATGCTTTTAACTTTATTTTTAGCTGCATCAACCTCAGGGGCATTGTTCCGAGCTCAACCCAAAGTGTGGACAAGGGGAGGGGGAAGCTAACTCCTTGTGGACCTGGATGGGAAATATATGAAAAGGGGTTATAATGAGTGGAGGGGAATGATGTATGTGGTGTCAAGAAGCGAGACCATGCAACCAAAATCAAGGTTTCCCATGTAGCGTCACCCCTAAAGCTAGTAGCCAATAAAGAAGATCCCACGAGACTAGGATACAAGGATAACCATCAAATTGGGCAGAGGAGACGAGTACAAACCAAGCCCATTGTTTCTGTTGAATCCCCCCACTAATCCATCCCCAAAAGTGTCCATGATAAGTAAGCAAAAATACCCAACCACATAATGAAAAGCCATACCTTTGGGGTTAGAAGGCCCACTTTCAAACATATGACCATGACAGATGTGCGAGGGGCATAATGGTTGGCTCAGGTGGCGGAGACAGTGGCACATCGAGCTATCAGGCGGTTGCAAGAGGTTGTTGGCTGCCGGTTAAGGACCATCTAGGAGGAAAATTTTCCCCTATGGATATCACCCACATGTGGTGGGTAACATCTGGCTCCAACTGGGACACGATCTCTCAGTAGAGTGAAAGAACATACTCGAATGAGGAGGTCATGAGAACACCAGCAATCTCCTGGGATAGCAAACCTGTTACCTGCACATGTCAAAGACCAAGCACACAGGGCAACATGCTTTTGTGGCATCTTATGATCACCCATGCTTGCATTAGACCCTAAAAAAATCAAAAAGAAATAAAATTTTATTCTAAATGCAGATTAATCTAAATGCATCTAATCTAGCATGATAATAGCACATGATGTTAGTTTTAATGCAAAAAATCAGCATGCAATGCAACCTACCCTAACATGCATGGTTACGTTATTTGAATGCTAAGTATAATAATACAACCAATGCAACCAACATATCATTATATTAATATAAGAGTTTTCGTCAATATGATTACTCATGCAATAAATCCAAAAGCTAGCGTAGAGACAATCATATGGATGATGCGGGTGGGGGGCAGGAAAATATGATATCCATATGGTATAGAATGGAGTCCTACATGAGGGGAAGGATACCAAATTAGAGGTTTGGAGCCTCTCCTGCAAGCACAAAATGGATATAGACGACCAAGCTCAAGAATTCCCTGTTACGATCACTGTTCATAATATTATGCTTTGTGGTCACCACAAGGTCACGATGGGAAGGAAAAGGGGACCAAGGAGATGGAGGGGCACAACAAATAGGTTGCTCGATATGATGATCACATTGGAGAGGGGCAATGTTTGTGTGCTCACAATCCTGATGGCATGATTGGGAAGAAGGCATATGTCGAATGAGTGGCTCTTCCTCAATATCATACTCAAGAGGGGGCAAGGGTTCATCAATATTAGTGATGGTACGGGAAAGGGCAAAGCAAGGGCTTATAGATAATGAATTAATGTTTTTGCGTTCTTGGAGAAAGCAAGAGAAAGTAGGGCTCTCTTCGGTGTCATCATCAATATCATAAATGGGGTCGTCCACTTCCCACAAACCTGTTGAAAAATGCAATAAGAAAATTCTAATTTAATTGTCCTTGAATTAAATTACGAATTTAATTGTAATTCTAATTCTCAGAGCAACTTGTAATAGTCTATCTAGAGACATGTAAAGTGGTTCCTAAATTTTAGGGGCTCGGGTTGAGTTATTTTGAGCTGTAATTATTTAATTCATTTTAACTGAGTTAAATTCAATTAAACTAGTTCAAAATGATGGAGGAATTAGTGGGAGAACCAGTAGTGAGGTGTAACCTGCAGTAGTGGGGTGTAACCAGCACTAATCAACTAGTAAACTGAAGATTCACTCATAATTAACTCATGCATGTTAGATCAGAGAAAGATACAGTTGAGATTAGAGTTCAGGGACAATGTACTATCAGTTGTACAATCATCTGAATTGTATAGGTGGTGCATGTAATCAAAGGAAGGCCTATGAGGATTGCGTAATTCATGTTTATGGAATTTCCCAATTAAATATGGGCTAATTCCCTACGAAACTACACAAAGAAATAGGAGTTTGGCAGGCAGCAGATTTGGCTAAGTATTGGTTGGAGCTTGTTTGTGAAGCAGTGAGATAGATTGAGATAGTGCGAAGGTTGCTCGGGCTTGAGCAAAGCATTGTAATATTCTCATATTTTCTCATCAATGCAATATACAGATAGTAGGGGTTTTTAGTTGTGGCTTTCCCCAGAAAATTATTGTGTTGTGTGATTGAATTTTCTCTTTTATGCTTCGTGATTTCATCGATTGTTTCCGTTGATGAATAGAGTAGATTCAGGTCAATTGTTTTAGCATATTACAATCTGTAGTTTGAATCTACAAGGAATTTCTACATGGTATCAGAGTTGAAATAACTATAGAAGAAGAGAATACGAGTTCATGTTTTGCAGGAGAAATCGAATTTGCAGTATCATATTTCAGAGTCAGTAGGGTGTCGTTCTCAGATTGAGACTCGAATATGCCCTTGAGGGTAGTTCAAACTATAATGCTAGGAAGGATAGGATGGAGGCAGTGTTGGAAGACAACAAGCTTAAGGAATTCATAGACAAAGATATTCCTAAGCCAGTTGATGCTCAGGATTTGGCAAAGTGGAGAAAGTGTGTGGCAAAGGCAAGAAGGATTATCCTATAACGAGTTCGAGACCATATTGTCTCGAACCTCCATGGTAAGGAAACTCCATTGGCAATGTGGAAGGCCTTGACAGACCTGTTCCAAAACAACAGTGACCACAGGAAACTGGCACTAAAGGACAAGCTCGGAAAGATCAAGATGGAGAAGGGCAACAGTATACTAAAGTACTTAACCAAGTTCACCCAATGTAGGGATCAGCTTGGAAGTGTCGATGTTATAGTTGTTTAAGATGATATGGTGAGCCTAGCACTTCTAGGACTTCCCAAGAGTTGGCATAGCTACTAGGACTCAATTAATGGGAGGGAGAAGTTACCAGAGTGGGAGTGATTGTGGTTTGACCTAGTACAAGAAGAGATTTGGCGAAATACCAAAGATGGATCCTCATCCAATCATGATGATGAGGAGAATTGTGCCTTAGCTGGAAAGCCGAAAAAATGGAAGGGGAAGTCATCCCATTCCAAATCAGATTCCAGTCAGGGCGGCACGAAGAAGGACATGTTGAAGATTAAATGTTTTCATTGTCACGAGCTTGGACACTATGCCACAAAGTGTCTGCACAAGAAGTTCGGTAAGAATCCCTTAGGAGGAGCGGCAGGTGAAGCTCTTGCTTCGCAATTCGAACTGGATTTCACCCTCATCGCTTGCATGGTGACATCAGTGATGGGTAGTGTGTGGTACCTGGATAATGGAGACTCATTCCATATGACTGGCAACAAAGAGTTCTTCAATGACTTGGAGGACATCGAGATGGGAGACGATGGGAGGTATCACGTGACCAACATCGGTACTGTTACTTTTCAGAAGGAATCTAGTTCTCCTCTCACATTAAAATATGTCATGTATGTTCCGAGTTTGAAGAAGAATTTGGTTTCAATTGCCATGTTGGAGGACCGTGGCTACGATGTGATATTTAGCAAGGGAAAGGCTTTCCTTCATCACATAGCCTCAGGACAAGAGAAGAGGATCCGGGTTTGGGTGAAGAACCTCTACAAATTGGATGTAGAAAACTGCGTTGCTTTGAGCACTAAAGCAGAGAAGGTGCAAAACCGAGACATTGATGAGTTGTGGCATAGAAGATTGGGTCATTTGCACCACGGAGCTTTGAAGATCATACGGCAAATTTGTACAGGACTTCCCAAGGGTACACTAGAGCAGAGAGACACATGCAAAAGGTGTACATTGGGGAAGTACACCAAAGCTTCCTTTCATGATAAAGACAGTTGAGCGCAAGCGATTCTTTATAGAGATCACTCAGATGTCTGTGGACTGTTCTAGACAACCTCCACGGCCAAGCACAGGGATTATGTAATATTTGTTGATGATTTTTTTCGTAAGTGTTGGATTTTCTTCATGCACAAGAAAGATCAGACATTCACTAAATTTTGTGACTTTAAAGAACTTGTCTAGAAAGATACAGGCAAGAAAGTTAAAGCTCTTAGAAGCGATAACAATGGAGAATATGTGTCGAATGAATTCAAGAACTTTGTGCATCATAAGGCATTCGATGGGAGTTAATAGCACCTCATAGCCCATAGCAAAATGGGGTGGATGAAAGGAAGAATAGAAGTATTGTGGGAGCAGAACAAGCGATGTTACATGATCAAGGCCTACCATTGCACTTGTGGGTTGAAGCATGCAACACAGTTGTTTATTTGCATAACATAAGCCCTCATCGAATTCTCAAGATGAGTACGTCAGAAGAAGCTTTTTCAAGTAAGAAACTAGATGTGGCACACTTCAGGATCTTTGGTTCATCAATCTACTATCATGTTACCAAGGATGCATGGGAAAAGCTAGAGCCAATAACTGAGTTGGGTATATTTGTGGGGTACACTCATACACCTCACAACTATCGGGTGTACCTACCATCCAACAGGATGACAGTGGTTCGTAGAGATATGAATTTCGATGAAGGGAAGGCCATGAGATGTTCCCTTGAGGAGCTTCAGTTACATGCAGATGAGGAGCTTTTAGCTCCAAAGGAGGAACCTCAGGATGATGTGGAGCAGCCACATGCAGAGGAGCAGAGAGTGGAAGCACCCACTCATACAGAGACTTCCAGAGATGGAAGGAAATGCACCAGAGAGGCTAACAGTTGATGCATGACGCTAGAGAGGATGTGGGAGCACCCACATCATAGCGCAAGCGGAGGAGGTCACCAGATCGATACACTAGCTACATGGCTCTAATGAGCGAAAATGTAGGAAGAGGTGTTTATTGAGCAACCGGAAGGATTTGAGACCTTCAATAGAGAGTCGCAAGTGTGCAGACTCAGTCGAGTGTCGTATGGACTAAAACAAGCACCCCGTGCTTGGTACACCAGGATTAGTAGTTATTTCACCGGGTTGGGCTTCACCAAAAGTGAAGCAGATGCGAACCTTTACCATATTGTGGTTGAAGGTAAATTGTTGATTATAGTGTTGTATGTTGATAATTTGATTCTAACAAGTGATGACAAGCTAATAAAATCTTGCAAAGAGGATCTTGCAAGAAAATTTGAGACGAAGGACCTGGGGCTCATGCATTACTTTCTTGGTATGGAAGTATGGCAAGAAGATGGGGAATTGTTTGTCTCTCAGGGAAAGTATGCCAACGAGATACTAAGAAGTTCCACATGGAAAGCAGCAAACTCATGGAGACTCCTCTAGCTAGTAATTGAGAAAGGAAGATGCTACTTCAAATGAAATAGTGGAGGCTACTATTTATAGACAACTTGTGGGTTCACTTATGTATTTGATGAACACACAGCCGGACATGTGTTTTGTAGTTAAACATCTTAGTCAAGCCATCGTTAAGCCAACCAAACTCTATTCGAAGGCAGCTAAACATGTGTTGAGATACCTCAGAGGCACCACTCAGTTTGGTCTTTGGTACAGACAGACAGAGGGAGTGAAGCTTTAAGGCTTCACAGATGCATATTCAGCAGGGAGTCCATCCGACAGGAAGAGCACATCAAGGGGAATCTTCAGTATTGGGTCAGTAGCAGTTTCTTGGTACAGCGGGAAGCAGAGATCAGTTGCACTCAGTTCAACAGAAGCGAAGTATATGGTTGTTAGTCAAGCAGCTTGTGAGGCTATCTGAATGAGGAAGATCTTTGTTGGGTTATTTGGTCACCAGATGGATCCTACAGTGATTTACTGTGATAATCAGAGTTGTATCAAACTCTCTAAGAATCCAGTTTTTCATGATCGGTCCAAGCATATCGACATTTGGTATCACCATCTACGAGAATGTGTACAAAGGAGAATTATGTTGTTGGAGTACATTCCTACAGAGGAGCAAGATGCATATATTTTGACAAAGGCATTGTCAAGATGCAAATTCAAGTTTTACAGACACAGGATCGGGGTAGTAAATAATCCCTTTCTCGTTGAGAGGGGGTTGTGAAAAATGCAACAAGAAAATCCTAATTTAATTTTGTCCTTGAATTAAATTAGGAATTAAATTGTAATTTTAATTTTTCATAGCAACTTGTAATAGTTAACTAGGTAACTTTGATTTAGTTGACTTAGTTAATTCGAGTTGGGAGTCTATCTAGAGTCATGTAGAGTCGTTCCTAAATTTTAGGGGCCAAGGTTGAGTTCTTTTGAGTTGTAATTATTTAATTCAATTTAACTGAGTTAAATTCAATTAAACTAGTTCCAACTGATAAAGGAATTAGTGGAAGATCCAGTAGTGGGGTGTAATCAGCACTAATCAACCAGTAAACTGGAGATTCACTCATAATTAACTCATGCATGTCAGATCAAAGAAAGAACTAGTTGAGATTGGAGTTCAGGGACAGTGTACTATCAGTTGTATAATCATCTGAATTGTATAGGTGGTGCATGCAATCAGAGAAAGGCCTATGAGGATTGCGCAATTCATATTTGTGGAATTTCCCAATTAAATATGGGTTAATTCCCTAGGAAACTGCAAGGAAATAGGAGCTTGGCAGGGAGAAAATTTAGCTAAGTATTGGCTAGAGCTTGTTTATGAAGCAGTGAGATAGATTGAGATAGTGCAGAGGTTGCTCGGGCTTGAGCAAAGCATTGTAATCTTCTCATATTTTCTGATCAATGCAATATATAGATAGCAGGGGTTTTTAGCTATGGATTTCCCCATAAAATTATTGTGTTGTGTGATTGAATTCTTTCTCTTTTATGCTTCGTGATTTCATCAATCGTTTATTGTTTCCGCTAATGAGTAGAGTAGACTGAAGTCAATTGTCTTAGCATATTACAATCTGCAGTTTGAATCTACAAGGAATTTCTACAAAACCTTCTTCATGAATGGGAAAACAATGATCTTCCTTTTCACAGGTGTGAATGGGAAAATCATCCTCAACCTCATTTTCCTTGTTCGTATCATAGACAGGGTCGCTTTCAAAATGATGGTTGCCTACATCCCATTTTCCCTCATTAATGCATATGAAAACAAAAATGGCATCTTCACAAGGAGCTACAATATTCAAGAGCCCTTTCTAAATGAGAGACCCCGCTTCATCATGTTCATCCTTTTGGACTTCAATGGGCTCTTCATTCATGACATGCTCATTCCCAATTCCCAAATTTCCAACCCGAAGGTCCTCCATGGGATCATGGTCACCATGATCTTTGGAGTCTTCCATATATCCCTCATTCTCATGAACGTCCCTATATTTGGATCTTCTTTAGAATGGCCCTGATCATCCAATTGATTACATTCTATGGGGCTTTGTGATTGATTATAATATTTTTCACTGACAAGATCAGTCGGGATATTGAAAGCACACGTGTGGCTAGGAAACTCAAGGAGACAATTAGGATCCTTCTCATAGGCACATTTTGACACGCAATATCTGAGTATGAAATCGTTATCCATGTTCTCCACCAAATCTTCATAAAACACAACAGATTGTTCCACGGTCTTTTGTAGTTCTTGAAAGTCTTGATCATTGAGTTTTGCAAAAAGAGAACCAAGGGTATTCTCTTCTTGACAATAAGCCATTTTTCATGATTTTGCATATTAGGATTAAAATGGAGTCGCTAGGGTGAATCCAAATGCCTTGATAGATGCTTTCTTCACCCTACAAGCATTGACTTTGAAATTCAATGAAGAACAAGGGCTTTGTTCTTCCAATGAAGTCGCCAAAATGATATATCAATAATGTCTTAAGGGAACAAGATATGCATCTCGTGTCTACGACAACAGCGCCAAAAGTCTTACCACTCAAACTAGCAAGGGTCCTAGGAGGGATCCCTATAGAGCGACTACTAGGTCAAGTGATAGTAATGGAGCAATAGCCCATTGTCACCTCAGTTAAATCTCCTTGCTCTTTACAAACTTTCACCAATGGGAGGATACCGATATCAAGGAAATCACTAAGAACGATATATCAATGGTGTAGAGATAGTGATTTCGAAAGCTTATTCAAAGGAGAGACTCTAATGATAAGGATCGCTTGCTTTAGAAGCAAGATGTGTAGCTCCCCAAGAAAGGCTAAAGGGAAACTTAGACCCCAGGTTGAGAGGTGTTTCTTGATACAAAGTGCTCTAGACCTAAGAATCCTAAGAGAATAGGGTCTAAAATGATCCTTGGAAATAGGAATGGTAAAAGGTGCGGGACCACAATGAAACCTAAGTGGACCCAAACAAGGTCAAGGGTTTTGGGTAGAACTTCAAACAAAAGAGCTTGACCAAGTATGGCAGGAGAAAAGGATCAAAGGAAATAGATTTGACTTGAGAAGTTAATGCAATTATCCTTAATGAAGCCACTAATGAAAGGAAAACTAGGGAGAGAAGTTTTTGAGCTAGGGCTTGGCAAAACTTGAGATTCAAACGTCGAAATGGCTTCAAAATTGGATGAACTCTCAAGCACACACCAGCACAGCTTGACACCAAATTTCATCAATTTTGGATGGCTACAATTGATTTTGTGTGATGCCCTAGGAGACCCTAGGTTAGGGCTTAGAAAAGAGGAAAAAGAGGTGAAAAGGATTTTCGTTGTGGTGATCACCAAGGACTAGACCAATGCCTAGCTTACTGGGAGAATGAATTCAATGAGATTTCAATGTTTAAAGTTTCTTTTACCAAATCAAGGAGTTCCCAGCAACTTCGTATGGCACTGAGGGCAGCAACTAGGTTACCAAGAAAATCTATACTTCTCGATGCTGCAATTGATGACTTATCAAGGCAATAATGAAGATCATAGACCCCTAGGAACATTTATTCACTATACCAATCAAGAAACATATGGAAAACCCGCACAAAAGCAAGCTTCAATAAATTTGCATTTCAATTAGGGCAGTTACTCCAGCTTCATGAGCGAAATTCTCATACATTATACATGTGACATAATAAAGAAATTGATCATGAAAAGACACAAGTATAGTGAAATCATCCAATCATCAAGAGAAACAAAAATCGAAGCTCCAAGATTATAGCAAGATTTCCAAACATTAAAATGCATCAAAGACATCCAATTCATCCTCCAATGGCTATAGCGAAAATCCCAAAAGAAACATTCCAAATCCAAGTGATGATCAAATGAAATGATCATCACATCAAAGTATATCCTCCTCTAAGGAGTTTGATTTGCCTAATTAGGCCTAATGATGCCCCAACTAGTGAAATAATGTGCAAAAATAATATTACTTGATGACAAGCCCACCAAGATAGCTCTGTAATACAAAAATAAGCTTCTCAAGAGGGAAAATGACAGATAAAATAGGCCGAGGGGCCATTGAAGAGGCCTGGTAGAGTCTAATGTATGCCAAAATGGATGAATGAGCTCCAATCATAGTGATAAAGGGGGTGGCCCCTTGATATCCAAGCAAATGACCTCTTGTTTCCCCAAGTGGTTGTGGGGGCACAAAAACATCCTCATGGGTCTCCAATGTTGAGAAATCTAGGACTTTAGGACTAGGTGATTTCTCTTATAATGATAATTTCTTGTGAATGCTTTTTACTTCTTTAGATTAGGTTCTCCTCTCGAACTAAATTATTATGGTGTTTTTCATCAAACAACTACCAAATTATATATAATAAGGAGACAAGAGACACAGAGTGTAGGAAATCAGCCAGGGCCAAAACCTCTCTAACCTGAGTGAAAAACCCAAACGATTTCTTCTTTTTATAGAAACATTAGGTGACGAATACCAAGACCAAGACCCTTGACACAACAACCTCTCCAAGACCAAGTCACAAGACCCTTCTTTACTGCTTCTTCTTCTTACCCAAGTCAACACTAGTCAAATTGCTTGCCTTCCTTTGAATTTTGGCTACCCTTCAGATTTCGGCCTTTCGAATCAGGTTTGCAACTTTCGACCTCCTCACAAACCCTATTTGCAATACCTGTGAGAGATTTTTGTCTCTTGAATTCCTTTTCTCTAGGTGGAAATCCTTTCTTCTTCAATTCGACTTGAGAACCAACTTGTTTTCTTCCTTGATTTGCCCTCCTAATGAGATTGTGATATCTCGGCTCTTCCTGCAGCAGATAGCATCAATTCCTCGCACATGTGGAATGTATTTGCCCAAAACAGATCAAAAAATGACTCAGTTATGTTCCTCACTCCTTAGCTTGGTGGTGAGGCTCTTCTCTTGTGATCTTCGCACTTCTTTTTGGTTAAGAATCAAGATTGCTTGACTGAATTGTGAAAAAATTCAAAAATGAAATCCTATTGCAGCAACTGGAATTTATTTTTCTAATTGTTAATAATTTTAACAATTTATTTTAACTAGTGCAACAGTTGAGGGTTTTTATTATTATGCAACAGTGAGAAATTTTGCGTACAATCTAGAAGTCGAAAACTGGCAATCCTGCATCGAAAATATTGGCCAAAATATCTAGAGGGAAATTACTCTCACTCCGGCCAATCCCGACTCTTAACTACTACTGAAAAGCAAGTCGTCCAACTAGGCTTGCACTGGCTCTACGTCACACTGGAGCTACCAAGCACACGTGTTACCTAAATCAACTGCCAAAATAATTGCCCTGCCTGTTGTTGGTTGGGAAAACGTCTCTCTGGCACTTTGGAACCTCTGTCTGGCCTCTGGAACTGAAAATGTCAGCCCTCTTCATCGAATCAAATTGCCTTCTTGAGGCTCTGCGCAGCATCCAGTAGAAATCTCGGCCTCTCTACAAATGAACTCGTTGGATCTGGAAAACTTCCTCCAGCCTCACTGTCCCTGCCCCTCACTCACTCCTTCGATCTCTACCTCTCTAGCAACTGTTGTTGCTCTCTAGAAATCGATCTGCCAAGGAAATCGAACTTTGTGTCTGGTGTGTCTTCTCCAAGTGCCCATCAAATTCCTCTTATAATCCACCGTTGGAGCATGAACGGCCAAATTTAAAACTTAATCAATGGCTAGGATAATCTTGGAGTCGATCTGTGTGAGTTTCTAGATGATTCGCACCTTGACTTAATTAATTATGATTAATTAACCATATTACCTAAGTTTAGACTTAAGAAATATTTAAAAACTGGTTAATAATCTAATGAAGTCATTTCTAGGTGGAATTTCCATAAACAATTTCTGAGTTTTGGAGATCTCATGTATTCTAGACTCTCCACCAAATTTTGTGGCTAGAACACATCTGATGCTACAGAAACTAACACTCCCTCTTAGCGAGGATTGTGTTCTCTCTAGTGTTGCACATTCTGCCACAACACCATATCTCTGTATCACCTCTTGTCACGCTATTGATGTCTGGCCACTGTGACTGCCTACCACTGACCACCAACCACTGCGCAACTCTGATGCTGCATCTATGTTGTTGTTGACCCTACTGCCAACACTGCAACTCCCTCTCATCTGTTGTTGTTGCAACTACAACTAAGAAGCATCTGAAATACTAAATCAACTGTGTTCAGTGTGATGTATCTGTCACCTGAGTCCTGACTTCTACTAGCCTCTGCATTGTCCCTGAAGAATCTATGTTGTTGCTAACTATGCACTGTTTCCAACTCTGCACTACGCTCCCCAACATCTGATAGCGACTAGTCTGGCCTATGGAACTAAAAACGTCAGTGCTCTTCATCAAATCGAACTGCCTTCTTGAATATTGGCGCAGCCTCCTGGAGAAATCTCGACCTCTCTGCAAATGAACTCGCTGGATCTAGAAAAATTCCTTCAGCCTCACTGTCCCTACCCCCCACTCACTCCTCCGATCTTTGGCTCTCTGGCAACTGCTGCTGCTCTCTAGAAATCGAACTTCTAGAGTGTATGGTGTGTCTTCTCCAAGTGCCTACCGACTTCCTCTTATAATCCACCATTGGAGCATCAACGGCCAAGATTAAAACTTAATCAATGGCTAGGATCATCTTGGAGTCGATTCGTGTGAGTTTCAAGATAATTCCCACTTTGACTTAATTAATTATGATTAATTAACCATATTACCTAAGTTTAGGCTTAGGAAATATTTAAAAACCAGTTAATAATGTAATTAAGTCATTTCTAGGTGGAATTTCTAGAAACGATTTTTGGGTTTTGGAGATCCCATGTATTCTAGACTCTCCACCAAATTTCGTGGCTAGAACACATCCGATGCTATAGAAACTAACACTCCCTCTTAGCGAGGACTGCATTCTCTCGAGTCTCTAGTGCTGCACATTCTGCCACAACACCATGTCTCTGTATCACCTCTTGTCATGCGACTGATGTCTGGCCACTGTGAGTGCCTTCCACTGCCCACCAACAATTGCACAACTCTGATGCTGCAACTGTGTTGATGTTGACCCTGCTATACTACTGACAACACTGCAACTCCCTCTCATTTGTTGTTGTTGCAACTGCAACTGAGAAGCATCCGAAATACTGAATCAACTGTGTTCAATACGATGTATCTATCACCTGAGTCCTAGTTGCTACTAGCCTATGCACTGTCCCTGAAGAATCTGTGTTGTTGTTGACTCTACACTATGCCACTCTGCACTGTTGCCAACTTTGCACTATGCCATTGTGCTGTTGCCAACTCTGCACTACGCTCCCCAGCATCTAACTGCAACTAATCTGCTACTGTCAGTCTGGTATTGACTACATCCACTGCCACTGATCCATCTTGCTACTTAATACTGTGGGCCCCCCGTAGCTAAGTAATGATCCATGAGGTAGACTCCTCAGTGGACCCTACCCAAATTTGTAGCTCTTTGGGGCTACATTTCCAAGTCAACCCACCTCACTCCTGGAGGTATGGCTGCCAGCATGGCAAAATTTGATCTACTCATACTGTTGCGACTAATGCTTTCGAACTACTACTGCAACTCCTACAATAATGAGTCTAATCTCCCCAGATCCTGAAGCACTAGCTTCCATAGGGTTGCTCCCTCTGAAGCTACACTCTGAGTCTCGATTTCCCTATGGGAAATCTCTCTGCTCCCTCATGGCAACTCACACTGTCCTCCTGCACTGGTATTTGGACTACAAAGCTCTGTGCTAGGAATCTTCTGGCTAGAACTGCACATGCATACTGCAACTGGGCAAGTAGCACTGCCTATGTCGCTACATCTAGCTCTGCAACTATCTCCCAAGTACTAACTGCAACTAGATTTGCAATTGTTTAACGACAAATTGTGTTTGTTGACACTAAACCTGTTACTATGATACTATTGGCTCCTGTAGCAAAGGTGATGGTCCTACTACAACAATCTGGAACTGATCTTACAGATCTATTTGTTGCAACTGTATTGGACCTTGCCCATTCAGCACGCTGGAGTTTCATACTCCTCTTGGATTTGGTGCCCCATTATCACCTTTCAAGCCTAGTCCCTGGTTGGGACCCTTCCTTTCTTTGCAACTTTCACTAGACAACTCGCACTTCCGCCAACACTTATTTCCGACAACTGGAAGTCGAATTGTTGCCCAGATCTACATTTTGGCTAACTTGCACAACCTCCTCTCACAATCTCGTACGGTCATCCCTACAAAGCTGCAAAAAATGTGAAACTTAAAATTGGAGAAAATAAACCCGAAAATCTCCCTTTCCTGTTGCTTGGCTATTGGATCTGCTACTCACACTCCCTTCTAGAGTGAGAATATTTGGTCAAGACTCAAAACTATTGGCTATCTGCAACTGGAAAAATTAGATCTCTAAATCTCAGGATCCCCTGAGAAAAATGTTCCCTCTGTTGTGTGTTCTTTTCTCTTCCACCCGACGATGATTATGTTGGTGCAAAACCCTCTGCGTCCAACTAGAAATCTTCTCAACGAAAATTTGAGCTGTTGTTGCTCTCTCTGACTGCTAGAATCACTTCCCGAGCAATTCAACTTCTCTACCAACCTGCAATTGAAAATCGAACCCTTGCCCCAGTAATTCAGCCTGCCTATTTGGGTACTGCACAGTCTCTAAGAATATCGGTCTGCTGCTCTCTCTGAACAGCGAAATTCTCTCCTCCGCTTTTGAGTTTCCCGGCTAATCACTTACACTCTGATACCATGAGAAAATTTCAAAACTGAAATCCTATTGCAACAATTGGGATTTATTTTTCTAATTGTTAATTATTTTAACAATTTATCTGCTATGATAAATACCAAATAATCACACTACAACCTTCACAAAAATTGCAGAAATAGTAGCGTTGGAAACTGAGAAAATACTATCACACACACACATAAAAATGACACCGTTATTTTTGGATAATTGTCCCCGGAAAAACCCAATGTGGGAAAATCAGTGAAGCAGCCAAGGGTTTTTTTTATTATGCAGCAGTGAGAAATTCTGCGTACAATTTGGATGTTCAAAACTAGCAATCCTGCAGAGAAAATACTGACCAAAATATCTAGAGGGAAATTAACCTCACTCCGGGCAATCCTAGATCTTCACTACTGAAAAGCAAGTCGTCCAACTAGGCCTGTGTTGGTTCTACACCACACTAGAGCTTCCAAGCACACGTGTTGCCTGAATCGATTGCCAATCTAGTCGTCCTGCTTACTAATCGTTGGGAAAACATCTCTCCAGCACGAACCTCTATCCAGCCTCTGGAACTGAAAACATCAACCCTCTTCATCAAATCGAATTGCCTTCTTGAGGCTCTGCGCAACGTCCTGGAGAAACCTCGGCCTCTGTGCAAATGAACTCGCTGGATCTGAAAAACTTCCTCCAGCCTCACAGTCCCTGCCCCTCACTCATTGCTTCGATCTTTGGCTCTCCAGCAAATGTTGTTGCTGTCTAGAAATCGACCTGCCAAGGGAATCGAACTTCTGGAGTGTTTGGTATGTCTTCTCCAAGTGCCCATCAACTTCCTCTTATAATCCATCATTGGAACACAACTGCCAAGATTAAAACTTAATCAATGGCTAGGATCATCTTGGAGTCGATCTGTGTGAGTTAGATGATTCGCACATCGACTTAATTAATTTTGCTTAATTAACCATATTACCTAAGTTTAGACTTAGGAAATATTTAAAAATTGGTTAATAATCTAGTTAAGTCATTTCTAAGTGGAATTTCCACAAACGATTTCTGGGTTTTGGAGATCTCATGTATTCTAGCCTCTCCACCAAATTTTGTGGCTAGAACACATCTGATGCTATAGAAACTAACACGAATTCACTTTCAAATGATGCCAAGATTTGCTATATATATATATAGTGGTTTTCTCATGTGATATAGACCGACTTGTTCTTGTGCCTAGGCCAACATGCCCTTTTGGTATCATCTTTATTCCCTTTTGTAGGCCAACTTCAAGGGGTACTTGAAACAAGGTCTTGGAGGGTTTATGATACAAATAACTTCTCTTTTTACAATGTATAATATGCCCAAATGGGTCTTCAATCCCTGACGTTGACTTTACTAGATTTTTATGACTTGATGACCAAACCTAATAGCTCACAATGGAAGCTTCAACTAAAATAAAATTCCTTGAGCATCATGACCATGACTCAAGCATTACAAAATACTTTTCTTCTTTACATCAATTACATAAAACTACGATTACACATTTCATTATGAAGACCGAAACTAGTTACATTTTTCAACATCCAAGTCGATCGAACAAGTCTGTATCCCATCTGTAAGGTCTGAAAGGATGATGCAAGCCCTCCCTTTATCTCCCATGGTGAGACACATCCTCATCTGGGTCCTGGATCAGCTACCAAGTGTGTGGTGCAAGAGTGTAGCCGATTGGGCAAAGTGGTCCAAGTGCATCATCATCGTCAAATAAATGGAATACAAGCAAGCAATGAGTGGAACTAAAGGATCCCATGATGTGGCAATCTGCTCTCTGCTATGGTGGAGGCCCATGGCTTTCAACGCTCACCCTACAAATGCCAATATGACCCTCTAAAGGACTTAGACCCTGTATAGGGAAACCAAACCTGAGATGAAGACCCACCTGCAATCCTGTATAAGATCCAATGCATACCCTCACCTTCTAGTACAACAAATCATTAGTGCAATTGAGTAAATAAGCTTACAAATCATGGAACCAAGTGGACACTCCATAGTGGCATGCCCTGTTGATTTGGGGTAGCATCGGATGTGCTCTAGCCACGAAATTTGATGGAGAGGTTGGGGCACATGAGATCTCCAATACCCAGAAAGAGTTTGGGCAGATTCTAAACAGTTCAAGAGATATTAAAATTATTTTTATTTTTAATGGAGTCCCTAAGTCTAAACTTAGGGAAAATAAAATATAATTATGGATTAATATGAAACTGTGTTAGAATGGTCTAAAAGACATTGATCAAACCAGATCTAATCTTACCCGTTGATTAGGGACTTAATCTCGGTCGTCAATATGTCAACAAGAAAAGTATAAGAGGAGGCTTGAGGGTCACTTGGAGAACACACCAGAGTGATCAATCATTCTATTCTCTAGAGCGGGGTTTGCTAAGAGAGATAGAATCAGTGATTGGAGAGCCACTGAGGGGCATTGAGTACAGAGAGACAAAGAGGCAGAGATAGTGCTGGGAAAGCAGCAGAACAGCGAGAGAGAGTGACGCAGGAGCAGTCAGTGCTCACGCAGGGCCACACAGAGGCAGCTAAGTGTTGCACAAAGCACCAGAGAGGCCAGCGTAGGTGACGCAGAGGGTCAGAAAGCTGACGCAGGGCCTCCTGGGGCTGACGCGGGCCAAGATAGGCTGATGCAGGGCCAGAGCTGGGCTAGGAGAGGCTGACGCGGTCCAGATTAGGCAGACAATGGGTTTCTTGGGCAGATTTGTGCTGAGTAGCTGCCAGAAGGATTATCTGGGGTTTGAGCCAGAAGATTTGTCAGAAACTGAGAGGTATTACTACCAAGGAAATTCTCTATTGGGTAGGCCAGTTTCAGCACCCAGATTGTTCTCTAATATTGCTTAATAAGAAAAGCCTCAGATAGTTGCACTGATTTTCCCACATTGGGTTTTTCCAGGGACAGTAGTCCAAAAAATAAAGGTGTCATATGGTGTGTTTGTTTCTGCTTCTTTTAGTTGTTGATCTGTAATATGTTGAGCATGCACTAGTGTTTATTTTCAGTGTTTACATTGTAAATAACTTGTTAAGGAAAATAACGAGTAGGTAGGAATAAATCAGATAAACTGCATGGAGGGTTTCTAACTAAGTAGAGTTAGAAACTCAACATGGTATCAGAGCGTGATTGCAAATCACAGGAGGACTGAGGACATCAACCGAGAGGAGCAATAGTAGCAGAAAACAGTTGTCCCGAGGTGACAAAAGTTGTTTCTAGCAGAGCAGCAACAAGTGAAGGGTGACGTTGTGCCTGCGTCATCAAGGGAGAGCCGGGAAGAGGCAACGCAGAGGCTAAGGAAGGCAAAGGGGCCTCATGCAGAAGCTAGGAGGGCTGGTGCAGTTGGTTGAGGAGGTTGGGTTGCTGGTGCTAGGATTGCGCAGAGCCTAGGAGCTCTCACCTTCAAGTTGCTGGGGTTTAGAAGGTTGTGGGAATATTGCAGAGTGGAGCTGGTGAGGTACTGTAGTCAGAACAGTACCTGACAGGGCAAGGCCAAGAGGAGGGAGTTGCTACCGAGGGTTTCTAGCCGAGGCATCTGGTTCAGTCGTGCAATTGCACAGACGATTAGAGTAGGGGGCATCTCGACAGCAGCAGAAGGATTTCCAGGAGGGAAATCAGGACTCAGAGAGAGTCCAGAAGAGAAATTCCAGACGGGAAGCAGAGACTCGAA
>APFE031634606.1:218327-233770 GCA_000404065.3 Pinus taeda
TTTTCCGGGGGCATTAGTCCAAAAATAATGGTGTCATATGGTGTGTTTGTTTCTGTTTCTTTTAGTTGCTAATATGTAATATGTTGAGCATGCACTAGTGTTTATTTTCAGTATTTACATTGTAAATAACTTGTTAAGGAAAATAACAAGTAGGTAGGAATAAATCAGATAAAGTGCATGGAGGGTTTCTAACTAAGTAGAGTTAGAAACTGCAACATGCCCTTCCATAGTGGACTTTAGAACGTACAAGTGTCTCCAAGTTCAAGAAGAAGGTTAACCGAGGACCCTATTAGGTGGTTTCAACCTTTAAGGGGAGTGACATGTCCATGGTACATCCATCAGATGGCAGGTGGCATGTGATATAATGGTGTAACAGAGTGGGACATCAGGGGAAGGCTCCAAGCCACATGCCACGGTACAAGGGTAGCTATGACAGGGGGAAGTGCACACTTGGGTATATGAATGTAGGAGGGAGCAATCGTGGTACATGAGTTACCCCATCCTTTGTTTTTTCACCCTTCTTCATATATCTTTTGCCTTTTATTGATTTTTCTTTTCATAACTACTCGGGGCTTTGGGGGATGAGAGTATGATGTGTAAGATGTAGCAATGAATACCCCCTTTAGGTGGTGTTGAAGAATGTAACTAGGTTCGGTCTTCATAATTGTACTTGAGTCAAAATGTAATATATTTGTCAAAAGAAAGCAAAAAGAATTTTATTGTTAATTATATTGACTTGTTAAAGCATGGGTTTCATGCTTGGGTCAATTGTCTTAGGTCAAGCCTCCATTGTAGGCCTTAGGTTGTTGTCAAAATCAATTATGTTTGGTCAAAGACTCCTCCATCAAAGTCTCCTTGTTGTTGGCCTCAAAAAGAATCATCATCAAGTCAGCTTTCCTCAATGAACTCATGTCAACCTAATCTTATAAAGACACTTCTCTTCATGAACTCATGTCAGCTCATTTATGATGGACAAACAACTATATATATAAGCATAAGGACTTCGCTCAAATAACAAGATGACAAGTTTGGATTTCAGAGAGAATTTTTTCAGTACTATTACAGTGAGACAGTTCGAATCTTTTCCAGAGAATGGGTTCTTAGTATTTCGATGAAGGCACAGTATAATGAAGACATAACTTCGCTATATATTGTAGAGATGATTTCAGTGCTACCACAATGACAAGGTCTAGCTGCAGTGACAATGCTATCACAGCAACAAGGTCTCGGTGCAATGACAAGGTCTCGGTGCTATCACAGTGAGATGGTTTCGTTCTATCATAGTGACAAGGTTTCAGTGTCTCAACAGTGACAAGGTTTCGGTGTCTCAACAGTGACAAGAATTCAGTATTATTACAGTGACAAGGACTTAGTGCTCACACAGTGACATGGATGACAAACTGAAGAAGATCAAACAAGGATGACTTGATGGAGGGAGTCTCTAGTCTAGGTTGTGAGGGTTTTGGTTATCTCATCTTGTCTTGTTTTGAATCTATTGAAGGAAGAATTCTTGATCGGGTTTTCTCCTAGAGTGGGGTTTTGCCCTCGCTGCATGCCTACATCTTGTGTCCTCTTCTATTTGTTGATTGGCATTAGTCTTGATGATAATGAGAAGATAAATTGAATGAAAGAAGAATAATAATAAACCATCACAAGATAATGGCATAATAAGAGAAATCAATTACGTTGCCACGTCCTTGGATTTATTAACATGGTATCAAAGCTATGGTAAAAGAAGATCACTTTATCGGCAAGTAGATTTTGAGCAAAGTCATTGTATGAGATCAAATACAGAGAGAAGAAGCTCGGTGCAATATTAGTGATACAAGTTCACTGCAACCTCAGAAATCAAGTTCAGCACAATTAGAAAAGAGTTCGATATATCTCAGAAGTCAATAAATTTATCTCAAGAAGGGAGTTCGGAAGACTATTCAGTTAGAAGGATTACATAACTACAAATCGAAATATTCAAGCTGTCATATAATCATAATATAAAACCTTTTCTATATTTCCATCATAGTAATAAGGAATCTGGAGTCTATCCTATGGAGAAAGGAACTCAAGCCGTGAGGATCTAAATTGATAGTTTGAGTACAAGGTACCAGCTCAAGGAAATAAAGTAAGCATTGTCACTTAATAAGATGCACATGCAACAAGTCTAATGAGCTATCAAATTAGAGGTATGTAAACACAAGCTATGTTTGCTCATAAGCTTTTAGATTTTCAATATATCTAATCTTAAATGGTTCATACAATCCTTGTTTATAGCTAGTCTAGGGTAAAGATTGTAATCCCTAGATAACATACAAAAATCTCATATTAGAACCTTAATCCTTATCTTCTAGGGTTCACAAGTTATCTAGGATGTCAAGTAAAAGTCCTAATATTGATTGAAGGAATAACTTGAGTTTCAATATCATAGGATTCCATCCTCCATGGTTACGTAGAAGATCTAACTTGAGAAATTAAATCATGTTCTTGGTATCACAAGTTTTGTTTGAAAGTATGTATTACAGGTATAAAAGATCATGGCTTAATACAAAGAGAACACTTCAAGGAATCCTTACAAGGTTTGTCATGGAACATCTCCAGGTATGTCTTAGACTATACACCTTATAAAATTCTCTTAATATAAAAACTACATTCAACTTATTTTGAAATTTGTATTACTAACATCATTTTGTCTAGCTTCCTTGAATCTTAAAGATTCTTGATTGGGTGATTCATCATTAGATAAATCTACCCTCCTCACATCCTTGATTGTTCTCATAGAACCCTAGAAAGGTTCTCTAGAAAACCCTAACTTAAGGGTATGCTAATGATAATATGTGAAACCCTAATCTGCTTAGGGTTATTGAAAGAAAATGTATGATGTTTTGAATAAGTCTAAAATAACTGGTTGATGCATTGATGATGTCTTGTTTGGGGTTTTGGTATGATTATGGAAACCCTAACTTGTTTGGGTTGAATGATAATGTCTAAAATCCTGAACCTTTGAAGTATTGGTAATTTAGGGTTTGTTATGTCTTGTATTGAAAGTTGAAACCCTAGATCATTAGGGTTTGGTCGAATGTATAAGAAAGACCCTTATAATGTCTTAGAAATGAAATCCTTGGCATGTGTGTGGATGTCCGATCAAACCCTAGTTTATATGCTTAACTCTTGTTGATATTGGTGTAGTTGAGTTTGACTAACACATGTTATGATATGCTTGTGTATGATGATGGAATCCTAGATGTATGAGTTGACCTAATTGTTGATGGTCATGAGTCCCAGGGTTTGGAACTAAGCCCTAGTTGAAGTTTGTTTCTCTAGGATGATAGTGTTTGTGAATTCTAGGGTTTTGGAATTAAACCTTAGTAGAAGTGAAAATCTATGATATATGATGGCAATATGATAATTTGATATTTGTGTAAGATTGTTGAAATCTAGTTTTCAGTTGTGATTGATGTTTGATTAAGAAAATCTAGGGTTTGCAACAAACCCTAGTGGAAGTTATTCATGTTATTGATTAAGTTGTGATTGGTTTTGATGGTCAAATTTCATGTATGAAATCTGGGGTTTGTATGAAACCCTAATGGGAAGTCTAACATATGAATTCTGAAAGTTGTTAGATACATTGTAGATCTATATTAGTTTGAATTGTTTCTAGGATTTGCTATCTGTTGTAGTAGGGTATGTCATACCTTTGGAAGAAACATTGAAACCCTAGATGCAATGAAAGTTGTTATGAAATGCTAGAAGCCTTGATGAAGTAGTCTAGGGTTTATGACAAAGTCCATAGCAAGATGTTGAAGAGTATGTGTCTCTTGTTTGTAATTAAGTTTGGGCATCTGATATATAAAGTCGAATGCTTCCGTGATTTTGATATGGTTAACTTCATGCTTCTATAGATTTGTTTGTACTTGATATCTAAGTTGTGCAGGTACGTGATCTTCAAGATAGTGAAGATGTTCGCAAAGAAAAGTTGATGTGATAAGCATGATGTGAATGGTGATGGTAATGATAACTCTGATGAGAAGGATGGAAGCAACGAAATATTCTTCGATGTCATAAAGAATTAGAACTCCCTAAGTTAAGAGGGAGCCTGGATGAAATCTCCCTAGGTTAAGAGGGAACTTCATTGAAAGAAATGTCCTTAGATTGAGAGGGAGCACGAACGAAAGGAATCTCCCTAGTTGAGAGGGAGGTCATGTCATAGTCATGATGGACACCTTGATAGAAGAAATTGGAGAATGTATTTTTGAAGGGTTGCTGAGTTAAGAAAAGCCGGATCGATTTATGAAATATGTTGTTGCATGAGAAGTACAAAAGGACGCTGCATGGTTGAGGAATCTTCTGTGAAGATTCATTGGAAAAGCTCTAAGTCCTACTATGGAAAGTTCAGAAGCAACATCAAGTTGTATGGAAGATCCCAGAGGTTTGTATTTGTTTGAAAGTTTGTTACCGATTGGGGTTGTGTTTGTACAGGTAAATCTCTCGAATTTTTGATAGCACGTTGGTTACTGATCAGTTTGATCGGGAGAGATTTGTTGAGGCTTTGTGAGTGAAGCATTGGCTGGGAGGACATCTGGTCGGCATCTTGTGTTGATGTCTAGGTCCCGAAGTAAGGAGGGTGGTGTTGGTCATAGAGCTCTGACCTTAGATACACACCTGGATCCCTGGGTTGATGGTTAGCAAGTAAGCCTGATGGTACCTACAGAAGCTGAAAGCTTTAGTCCATCTTAGTCCCACACAGATAGATTGCCCTGGTCAGGAATCTAGTCTGTGGCATTATGGTGCCTAAATTGTTGAGAGACCTGGAATAGATTGACTTGGTCAGGAATCTAGTCCATGGCATTGTGGTGCCTAAGATTCTTCGTAGATTATGTGTTTTGAGATCTTCCATGAATCTCTATGGTTATATGTAAATATGAATACCTCCCTCATTAAGAGGGAGTGTTGAAGAATGTAACTAGGTTCAGTCTTCATAATTGTACTTGAGTCAAAATGTAATATATTTGTCAAAAGAAAGCAAAAAGAATTTTATTATTAATTGTGTTGACTTGTTAAAGCATGGGTTTCATGCTTCGGTCAATTGTCTTAGGTCAAGCCTCCATTGCGCGCTTTAGGTTGTTGTCAAAATCAATGTTGTTTGGTCAAAGACTCCTCCATCAAAGTCTCCTTGTTGTCAGCCTCAAAAAGAATCATCATCAAGTTGGCTTCCCTCAATGAACTCATGTCGGCCTAACATTATAAAGACACTTCTCTTCATGAACTCATGTCGGCTCATTTAAGATGGACAAACAACTATATATATAAGCATAAGGACTTCGCTCAAATAACAAAATGACAAGTTCAGATTTCAGAGAGAAGTTTCTCGGTACTATTACAGTGAGACAGTTCGGATCTTTTCCAGAGAATGGGTTCATAGAATTTTGGTGAAGGCACAGTATAATGAAGATATAACTTCGCTATAAATTGCAGAGATGATTTCAGTGCTACCACAGTGACAAGGTCTACGTTCAATGACAATGCTACCACAGTAACAAGGTCTCGGTCCAGTGACAAGGTCTCGGTGCTATCGCGTTGAGATGGTTTTGTTGCTATCACAATGACAAGGTTTCGGTGTCTCAATAGTGACAAGAATGCATTCTATTACAATGACAAGGACTCAGTGCTCACACAGTGACATGGATGAAAAACTGAAGAAGATCAAACAAGGATGACTTGATGGAGGGAGTCTCTAGTCTAGGTTGTTAGGGTCTTGGTTATCTCATCTTGTTTTGAATCTACTAAAGGAAGAATTCTTGACCAGGTTTTCCCCTAGAGTGGGGTTTTGCCCTGGCTGCATGCCTACATCTTGTGTCCTCTTCTTTTTGTTGATTGGAATTAGTCTTTATGATAATGAAAAGATAAATTGAATGAAAGAATAATAATAATAAACCATCACAAGATAATGTCATAATAAGAGAAATCAACTAACTTGCCACCTCCTTGGATTTATCAACAGGTGGGACAATTCATCCCCCACAGGATTTGGCACAATCATGGGTTCCTTAATGATGGGGGGTTCAATACAAGGGACCCTAGGAACCAAGGTGATGGCCATAATGATAGGGGGTAGAGCTCATTTTGGCTTTTGCCCACGTGCATTTGTATGTCCCAGCCATCTTTTGCATTTTGTTGTACATTTCCTATTGAGAGTGGCCAAATTATGCCTTTAACTTTATTTTTAGCTGCATCAACCTCCGAAGCATTGTTCCAAGCTCGACCTAAAGTTTGGACAAGAGAAGTGGGAAGATAACTCCTTGTGGACCCAGTGGACAAATGTGTGTTAATAAAAAGTGTAACTAGTTTTGGTTTTCATCACAAATTGTAATTATAAAGAAGAAACAAAGATTTATATTATTCCTTGCATCACATGAGCAAGATGTGTTTACCATAGGTCAAAGACTTCTTCTTGACGTATTTAGGATTTATTAATATAATTACAAAGTCACATTACACATGTCAAACCCTTACTCCATGATCTGAAAATGGGGCTCTTAGGTTTCTTGTCTAATCTACAAGAACCTCTCCCACTCCCAAAGCTTGAATATTTTCCCAAGTCCTAATGATTAACCATTGCGGAATTAACTATGTGCTTGAAAGTGTGGGTGTATGCTTGCATTTGTTTCAACTGATTATTTGCTTTAAAATCTGTTGTCTGTGTTGTAAGTTGATGTGCTAAAATTGATGTATGAATACATGTAACAGAAAATAAAGAAGCAATAAACAATCACACAGAGACAGCAATTTAATTAGGAGTTCACCCACAACTCTTGGGCTATATCTCTGTGAGCTCTAGTTAACTCGACTAGGCTCTCTGGGATTATGGTATAAGTCTTTTTTACAACCTCTTTGGCTCAACTCCTACTGTTTTGCTCAAAACAGTGGGTTTAGACACCGTGTCATTCCCTAGCTCTTGAAGCTCTGGCTCTTGACTCTGGCTCTGGCTCTGGCTCTTCATCTCTGGCTCCTTTCTACCCTCTATCAGTTTACAGCTCCCTCTGGGCTTTTCACTTGAACTCCAAGTCACTCCCTTGGCTACGTTTCTGCTTCTGCGCTGCCTCTTTTTGCCTTAGCTTCCTGCTTTGGCTTCCCCTTCAGCAGCAAACCCTCAAACAGCAACCAACTACAACTCAGCAACCCTCAACAACCCCTCTGTCTTTGACATTCATGGCTTTTAAGCCAAAACGACGTTGTTGATTCATTTCCCTCTCGAGCTCTTCGTCTTCCTGTTTTGGTCCGCTCGAATCCCTTCTTTGAGCGTTAGCAATCATTGCTAAACGCCCTCAGGGATGAATGCCACCTATTCCACAACGGAAGGAACCACCAACGATTTGAATCCTTCAGAAACAATCGCCCTATGTTTACATAGAGAATGCTGTAAAACACAAGAAGTCCGTAGAAAACACAGTTCCAGACTTCAAAGTTTCATAACTGCGCCTTATTTTCCTATCGGGTCGTTCGTAAGTTGCCATCGCATGTCGTAATTCCTGCTCCATGGTTTTCCCCTTTGTATTTAAAAATACACTAAAACATGGAAAAATCCCACTTATCGGACTTGAATTTATATGCAACAGTGTTAATAAACCCTTTCAAGTCCGCAATATCGCATCGGGGCTTTATCCCTTTGTATTTCGTTTAATAAACGAATTATGCAATTACATAGGAAATTGATGTTTTTCGGATTTAAAAATATATAGAATACAATCTATATTTCCATCGGGTCCGGCCATCGCCGATACCGATTCGCCGATCCGATCATCCGCGATCGGCATATCGCACCGCATATATACATAGGCCCCGCTCCATTGTGTTCGTCAATTGCCATCCGCAGATATCGGCGTTCGTGGTATCGCATCGACCCGCTTCCATCGCGTTATGCCTCCGATTGCCTCCGCCTGTTACCGCCAATTGCGATTGCCGATCGGATCTGGACTGTTGATCAGCGAGATCCGACGGCCCCTGTGCAAACACTGTTCAAGCCTCTGATTGCCTCATTTTCGTTGTTTCCTCATGTTTTTAAGGTTCCGATAGTGTAATCCGACATCCTTAAGACTTCCCCTTTTTCGATGCTTTTGACCTTTTAGGAGATTGATGAAGACGTAGAGGGTTTTAGGGCCCATTATCAAGGGATTTTGCCTCTTTTTCCTTTGAAAAAAGATAGCTTCATTTTATGATAACTTTCCCATCTGAAGTCCATTTTCGCCCATTCAAGTTGCGTTGGATTCAAAATGAAGGGATCTCTGCTATGAGACTATTTCTGAGAGTAGCCTTCGACTTTCATTTTCCTCTGATTTACAAAGGATTTGTGCCATTTGGCACCTTTTACCTCTTATGTGAAGTCTTTTAGACTTAGAGGTTTATCTAGGATCCATTTTTGGATCACTCGAAGAAGTTGTCACTATCTCTCTTACAGCTAGCTCAACGAACACATCTATCTTCATAAGGATATGTCGGTTCAGTTCAAGGACCTCATGTCGGCCTACTGGACATGCATAAGTCACTATAAGTATGAATGTGATCTCACCTCTTAATGAAAAGAAGGCTCTTGGGTACTTTTGTAATTTACATATGAATCTCAGCAAGGAAGATAAGTACTAAGGTTATATCTGTCTCATATATATCCATCAAGGTTTCAAATCAAGGCTATCTCAATCTCATCGTTTGTGCGAAGAACCAGTCATTGTCCTAGGACAAGACTCATACAAAAAGAAGCCATGTTAAGCTTGGGTCCAAGATAGAGGAGCTATCTTGTCATGCGAAGAAGATTATGAATAGCCCTGGACTATGGACTTTATTGCGAGGAAGGAGACAAAGACTCTCCTTAAGGACTGTGTTGAGGTATCGAAAGGAGACCAAGGCTCTCCTTACAATAGTGCTACAACAGTGAGAAAGAAGAAGAATCTCAGAGACATACGAAGAAGGATGACTGTGAATGAATGAGATAGTGACAAGTCTTGAAAGTAAGTTTGAGTCAAGGAATTTTGTCAAGGGTCTTGGTATTCGTCAAATAGATATCTATAAGAAGAGATTGAAGGGTCTTCCTCTCAAGAGGAGAGGTTTTGCCCTGGCTTAGAGCCTACATCTTGTGCACTTGTATTTTGTTGATTTTCTTGTTTTGATAAGTTGTTTGATGATTGAAGAACACACTAACCTAAAGAAGTTACATCTAAATAAGAAGACATCACAAGTAGTTATCTCGGAAAGAAGAATCATTAATGTTAAAATTGCCCTAGATTCTTCAACAATGTGGAACCATATGGGAAATATATGAAAAGGGGTTATAATGAGTGGAGGGGAATGATGTATGTGGTGTCGGGAAGTGGGACCATGCAACCAAAATCAAGGTCTCCCATGTAGCGCCACCCCTAAAGCTAGTAGCCAATAAAGGAGATCCCACGGGACTAGGATACAAGGTTGACCGTCAAATTGGGCAAAGGAGACAAGAGTACAAACCAAGCCCACTCTTTCCACCGAATTCCCCCACTAATCCATGCCCAAAAGTGTCCATGATAAGTAAGCAAAAATACCTAACTACATAATGAAAAGCCATACCTTTGGGGTTGGAACGCCTACCTTCAAACATATGATCATGATAAATGGGCGAGTGGCATAATGGTTGGCTCAGGTGGCAAGGATGGTGGCACATCGAGCTATCTGGTGGCTCTAAGGGGTTGTTGGTTGCCAGCTGAGGACCATCTAGGAGAAAAATTTCCCCTATGGATACCACCCACAAGTGGTGGGTAACAAGCTCCATCTGAAATTGACTAAGGGCATTTACTGCATAGCATATATCAGGTCGAGTATTCATAAGATACATCAAGGAGCCAATCAATTGTCGGTAACACGTCGGATCAACAAGGCTTGATTTTGAACTAAACGATTTCATTAAATTTGTGATCATCGGAGTTGTCATCGGTTTACTGTCCATCATGCCAAACTTTTGCAATATTTTGATCACATACTTGCCTTGACCTAGATAGATCTCTCTAGGTTTATGGCATACTTCTAAACCAAAATAATAATGCATGAGAACAAGATCTTTCATGTCCAATTTTGCTGCCAATTGCTTCTTGCATTCTTGAATACAATGCTCTACATCTGTAACAAGTAGGTCATCCTCACAAAGTAGTATAATCACAGGTTCACTCTTGACCACCTTGATGTAAAGATTAGGGTCTGTAGAACTCCTAACAAAACCAAGTCTCAATAGGTATGCATCCTCCTAGCATACCATGCTCTAGGTGCTTGCTTGAAGCCATATAGAGCTTTCTTCAACCTGCTAACATGTGTCTCCTTATCATGTACTTCAAATCCTTGAGGCTACTCAATATAAACTTCCTCATCAATGGTCCCATTTAGAAAAGTTGTCTTGAAGTCCATTTGATGAATGTTCCATCCCATAGAGGCAGTCAGAGAGATAAGCGATCTAATGGTTGTACATCTTATTGTAGGAGCAAAGGTTTCTTCATAACCGATTCCTTCCTTCTGAGAGAAACCCCTTGCCACAAAGCTTGCCTTATACTTGTCAATGCTTCCATCAACTGCATGTTTGAACTTATATACCCATTTGGAAGTGACAATAGATTTATTGCTAGGTTTAGGAACAATTTACCAGACATCATTCTTCATAATAGGTTGGTATTCTTCCTGCATTTCATTCTTCCACTCTTGATGTTCAACCGCCTTCTCATAAGTGGTGGGTTCAGCTTCAATAAGCTTGGTCATGTAAGCACCATATCCTAAATATCTTTTAGGCTTCTTGCTTTCTCTAATGTCCCCTTCAATGTTGCATGTCCCTCGGCTTCTTGTAGAGTTGCCCTTAACCAAGCAAGTCTTTTGCGAGTCTCTGGAATTATGACTTGTTGCACAGGTTCGCTTGGTCCTTCAACTTCTTCGTAATTTGTAGTTGGTTCTTGAATGTTGTCATGCCTTGAGACTTCTTCAAATATGGGTTCTTCTTCTTCATCAAAACCAATGGAATATCTTTGGATTTCTTTTAAGCAATGTTTTCATCAAAGATGACATCTTTGCTTACTTCAATTCTTCAATCTTCCTTGATGTAGATTCCATAAGCCTTTGATGATGTGCTATATCCAACTTAGGTGCCTCTTATACTTGTAGGATCCAATTTCTTCCTTTTATCCTTGGGAATGTGAATGTATACGGGGCATCCAAATATTCGAAGATGATCCACATTTGGCTTCTTTCCGATGAAAGATTCCTCTAGAGTCATGTTGTTGAAAATTCTATGAGAGCTTCTATTTTGTATATATATTGTTGTTATTGTTGCTTTTCCCCATAGAAACTTAGGTAGGTCTTGATCATGAAGCATGGCTCTAACACACTCTTCAATTGTTTGGTTCTTCCTTTTAGCCACACTATTATGTTGAGGATTATAAGGAACTATTAGCTCCCTCTTAATTCCAACTTCTTTACAAAAGGCTATAAGTTTTTCTGAAGTGTATTCACCACCATTGTCAGACCTCAAGATCTTGATCTTCCTCTCTATCAAATTCTCTACTTCTGCTTTGAATTCTTGAAATTTCACAAACACTTCATCTTTAGATTTGAGGAGATATATCCAAGTTTTCCTAGAGCGATCATCAATGAATGTCACATAATATTGATGACCTCCAAGAGACTTCTTTCCATAGGTTCACAAACATCAGAATGAATGAGATCCAATATCTTCTTGGATCTTGTATCACTGCTTGCAAAAAGTTTCTTTACATTCTTGCCCAGAGCACATCCCTTACATACTCCTTCATGCTCTTCCTTCAATTACCCATATGTCATGTCTTGATGCTCCACTGTCAATTACCCATATACTATCATCTTCAAAAGTACCTGTGAGAGCAAAAAAGAAGCTTCCATCCATGAGTGACAAAGAGACTCCTAAGAGTCTTGAGACCTTCCTTCAAATAGCTTGCCATTAGAGAGAGAGGATTAATAACTAGCTTCAAGATTGCCTTCCAATAAGAGTGACAACAAAGACGTGATCTTCGAACTTCCTTCCTTCACCTTATCTCTGATACCACGTTGAGAAATCAAAGTAGATGTAGATTAGATTAGATTCCTCTTACGTTATAATTACTTGTGAGATATTGTTGGCCTTTTATTACTTTGTTACGTCTTCTTTCATCAAGCAATTACCAAAACATAAAATGCATGAAGATCACAAGAACACAAGATATAGGCTCCAAGCCAGGTCAAAACCCCTTCCAAGGGGAAAATCCAGTGAAATTGTTTCTCTTCTTATAGAATCAGATCAAAGTGAGTTATCCAAGGCCCAAAGACCAAGACCAAAGACTTCCTCAAGCACCAAGTCAGACCTCCAACAAGATCTTTTCCAAACAAGTCAAAGTCCACCAAAGTCAACGAAGGTCAAACTGTCAAAATTATGCTCCAGATAAAGTTTTGGCCCTCTACTTCAAGTCTGAAATTCAGACCTGCAATTTCAGCCCCCAGTGTTGAGAAATGTAACTAGTATCGATCTTCATAATTCTTGTCTAGCTCATGTAATTCTTATGTATTTGTCAAAAAGAAAGGAAAAGAAAATTATCTTTGTAAGCATGGGTTTCATGCTCAATTTATTTTGGTTCTAGGTCTAAGCACCCATTGTATGCTTCTAGGGTTTGTGTCATGAGTCATAGTCATTGTCATGTTGTATTAGACCCTTCTTGGGCTTATTGTATCAAAGAAGAATTTTATTTTTGTGTCAAAAATGTATTTTGTGCCTCCTCCACCAAGTCAGCCTCATTGAAGGGATTTGTCCACCTTGAAGAGACTATAAAAAAGTTGGGCATTTGACCTGTTGAGGCATCCATCCAAGTGAATTTTGATCTGCAATAAAAAGGGAGTGTGGAGGCCTAAACAAGGAGCAAAAAAGACTTGAAGAAAATGGAGAAACCCCGCGAATAAAGGAGGTCATTTTCTCTTGTTTTTGCTTCACACGTGTGATTATGGGCTGCAGGAAGGGGCTGAAATTGTAGGACTGCAGTAAGGCCAAAATTCTGATGTAGTAGGGCCAAAATTTATGGTTGATACACTATTGAAGAAGCTTGACTATTGTTGATTAGAAGCTGATTGGAAGAACTATCTTGGGAGGCTGACTTGGTGGATTGGAGATATTTGTCTTGGTCAAGGGTCTTGGTTGTCTCATTTGATTTGGTTCTAAAGGAAGAGAAGAGAATTTTGGGTTTTGCCCTTGGATAGGGATTTTTCCCTGGCTAAGAGCCTACATCCTATGTCCTTGTTGTTTTAATCTTCATGCATTTATGTTTTGGTAGTTGCTTGATGATAAGAAAATAAAAGAAGACATAAAAGAAGTTAATAAGATTACAAAGAAATCACAAGTAATTATCAAGATACGAAAATCGTTCTAACTTTCTGATTTTCTAACATGGTTTCAAAGCTAAGGTGAAGTAGAAAAAGGAAAAAGGCAGCGTGAAGTTCAATTGCTCTCATAAGGGTTCAAGAAGAAGATTCAAGAAAGGTCATAAGGAAAAGAGGGGTCTTGTCATTTGACTTTTAAAGATCTATTGAAGGAATTTTATCTACTAGGAGGAAGGAAGTCTTGGAAAATTCATATACAAGTCTTGGTCTACTACTAGCTAACTTGAAGAAGACAGAACCTTGTAGAATCAATACCGAACTCAAGAACATATTTTTGGGCATCTTTATAAGTCATAAACATTGTGATTAGACCACATACCTGGGCTAGAAGGATGAAGAAAGTAAAGGTGTCGAGAAGCACTCTTTAGACATCATTTGTCATCATTTCAAGGAATCCGAATAGCAAAGATAAAATCGAAGATCCTGTGAAGAAATATGAAGTTCTGAAGTGTCTTGACATCATACCAGAGATATGAAAAAGATCCTGTGCATATTAATATAAGGAAGGTCGAGACCTAACTATGGCCAAGAAAGCCGACTTCCATCTAGCAAAGAAATCTCCTGGAAATATTAGTATTTGAAAGGCATATTAGGCCTATTTACAAGTTCTCTTTCAGTAGGTGTCAAAAGCCCCAATCAGAGAGACAGTCACAGACCTATCAGTTATTATCAAGGCTTACAACAGTCTTATCTTGAGGATCAAAATAAAAGGTGAAAAGCTACAAGTATATTAGAAATCATGTGACCAGAAATACATATCAGTCCTTCTAAGGGCAGTTAAAAGTCATTTAAGGACCTGTGGTATCTCAATTTTCTCTAACAAGAGCAGAAAGAAGCATCTTGAAAGAACACTCATATTTGACATCGTTTGAAGCCAGCTCTTCAGCACCTTGAAAGTCAAGAAAAGTTGCAGCTACTGGTTTATGTGATTGCTAATAGAAATGAAATGGAATTGTTAATTGGGCTAAGATGGAACATTGCAGTAATTGTCCTAAGCAAAGAACATGTTAACTAAAGTAACATGGTATCAGAGCTCAGGGGAGGACAAGCCCAAGCAAGAGAGAAAGCAATCAGTGAGAAGTTTGTTGACAAGTCTTCATGGTCTCCTCCCTCTTCAAAGATAAGTCAACATGAAGTATTGAACTATGAAGGCACATTTGAAAACTCTTGTTGCAAAAGAGAAAAAAACAAACAAAACTATGTTGCAAGCCCTAGCAAAGAAAGAAGATTACTAAAGTAAGGCTTCATCACATCAAAAGAAAGTGGCATAACTTGGACCGAGTTCCTAAAAGGAAAAGAATCCAAAATATGGGCATAATTGCAAGCCCTAAACACAAAGTTAAGGCCTTAGGACTGTGCATAAAATTCGTAAGGTTTTGAGAACCTAAATGCTCTGTTCTCAAGGTCCGTGTTGACCACTACGTGTCAACTACCCATAGCAGTACACACCCTTTTTCGCAAAAGGGATAGCGCTTGATCGACATGTCCGTACCTGTCATCATCAGCCTGATCGTGTTATGTTGTAAACCCAGTCTGCATGTGTAAATTGTAAATAATCTTAGCAGATCTGAGTCATGTATGTAAATTGCATAGGCAAACCTAATTTACTAGTGATAATCTACAATCCGGAAGGTTTTTTGTCTCACCGATCCATGATCGGCACAGTTTTCCTTCAGCCTAACCCCAAAGCCGGAATGAATTTTGTCATTAGAATCTTAAGGGAATCCTAGTGCGCTTCGAGTCTATGGAAAAGTAATTTGGAAATAATTCTAACTATTTGGTTAGGTTATTACAAATTGCTTGATCTGCTAGATTATAGTTGTGTCGCAGAACTGGGTGGTCTATGAGGGTCTATGTCAAATGGGTTTTCCCAGTGTTTTATAACCCGCCCGGGTCATCACCAACCCGGCCGGGTCGATCCAGGTCGAAGTGTTGGTTGATGACCCGGCCCTTGAAACGGCTCGGTCGGCCGAGTCATCAATGACCCGGCCGAGTCAGGCAATGACTCGGCCGGG
>APFE031634612.1:0-19867 GCA_000404065.3 Pinus taeda
TGCAAAAGAACAGTAAGGCTTTGAGTAACATCTTTTGTAGCATATATGATTCAATATTGAATAAGGTTATGCATTATACTACTGCAAAGAAAGTGTGGGATATGATACAAGAAATATATGAAGAAGTCCCTGGTAATCCTATATCTAACAATGTTTTCAAAATGAAAAATGGAGTTGATGATTCAAAAGAAGACATGCTAGAAGAATTTCCAGATCTTAGAACAAAATTTGATCTTGCTTTGAAAAAGATTATTAATCTTAACGATAAATTGCAGGCTTATGACAAAAAGCAACATGCTGGTATGATATCTAACCAATATTGTGAAGGTCTTGAAGCTGAGGTCATCTCTATAAGAGAGGATCTTGAAAAATGAGATAAGTGGAATGAATAACTACTTCAAGCATTTAAAGAATAAGAAAATGAGTTGAAGGAAGAGATTCTCAAATTAAAGTAGTAAATGGAGGAAGGAAGAAACTTTGAATAGATTATGTAGAAGCAATATCTAGAAAAGGAAAAGAAATATAAGGTTGAGGTGAATATCTTGAAAGGTAAATTAGAAGAAAAGGATAAACATTTGCAATTTCAAGATAGTAATAAGATTTTGGATAATATTCTTAGTAGTCAAAGGTCTCTTCCTATCAAATCTAGTCTTGGTTTTAGTGAAACTATTGAAAGAGAATCTAGTTCACAAGCTGAGGCAAGGAATTCTAATTTAAAATTTAAAATTCTCAACAAAGAAATAAAAACTCAACCTCATCAACAACCAAGGAATGAAAATGTAACTGCCCTGGTGAAAATTCCATGTAATAAAAGTTAAAAAGAATAACCATGACTGATGGGACACTTATTCCAAGATGAATGTTGGGAAAGACATCCTACCCCGTTCATTTGGTTGTTTATGGCTAAGGAAATTGGAAAGGAAATGGCTAAGGATTTGGAAAGGCAAAATGACATTTTTGACACAATTATTTATGGAAATAATGGACAAGAGTTAAGATCTGGATTAGATACATTATGTCGCTCTCCTTCTACTTCTGGAAATTCTGCCTATATAGATAAAGAGGAACCTAATCCTACTGTCAATTGGAAACCCCCTCCTATTTCACCTTCTGATTTTTACCGAGGAATTTCTCCGTTTCATTTAAAAGCACTTAGTCAAATTAAGATCAAAGAAAAAGTTGTCAAGACTGAGCTTAACTTAAATACCATGATGACTGTCCCACTCCTTGAACAACGTCATGTCAAAGCTGCCCTCAAGTCTGGTTACCAGTACGTCCATCTCGGGATGGTAAGAGTAGGCCTAAACGCTCTGCACAGAAAAGGCCAACAAGCCTTTGTATTTTCGGCCCTACTTGATAATCGATGGACTGTTTTCACAAAAGCTCTCATTGGTGGAATCGAGACCACTCTGTCTGATTGTCCAGTTCAATATGATGTTTATCCTGATTTCTCTGTGGCACTTGATGATCCTCACATTCTGAAATGTTTAACCTTAGGTGTACAGACAAAAGGTTATGAACATTTCAAATCAAAAGCTAAAAATTTGACTATTTTCTATATCACTTGTGTTCATTTTTATAATACTACTATTCCGGCAGTTCTGCATTCTCTAGATAAAGACTCATGAACTGTTACCTTAGTACAATATGAATCTACTTGCAACCCAGTAGCACCAATCTCTATTTCTCATAGAGATCTCTGTCCTCCTGATGATTGGGTAACAAATTGGTCAAAACCTTCCCGTTAACCAATTGCAGCCGCACAGTCGATTATCACTGAAGTTGATGGTCAAGTCACCACCAGGTTTCCAAGAGAACATCCAACTAAATGTGGTGAATCCTCTGTTACCACAATTCCCACTACTGTCAATAATCAGCTACATCCTATACAGTCTCAGCCGCCGCAGCAAATTGTCATTGATCCAGCTGTATTTGAGTCACTTAGAAAATTGTTTACACAACCGCCAGTAAATCCATTTTTCAGCTCTGTTTATGATCACCCTCATTGTTCGAAGACGTTTTTCAGTTTTCTTCAGACCATCCTACTCCACATGGTGAGTCCTCTGACTCCAGTAGACATCGTGTGAACATGCTAAATTTTGTCCCATCATCTGAATTATCTGAAGAAAGTTATAAACGTGTTTCCTTTTTCAATCCTCAAGAAGAACTCCTTGTAAATATTGTCTCTAGTTCTTCTTCTTCTGGTCTGGGATTTACTGATTCATCACCTATTCCTCTATATAGGAGAAATCCTATTGATAAAATTCCAAAGTTTGTTGAAATTCCTTCAAATTCTGAGATAATCGCCTTTTTGAAAATCTTCAAAGGAATTGGTCCATATGATCCAAATGATGCCTGGAAAAAGAAAATGTTCAATTGGGATATTTACACCCATGAAAAGGAACATTTGTATATGCAAGAATTATGCATTTTGGAAAAGAAAGATCGGACAACATTCAATCAACAAAATAATGAGACATGGAAATATTAGATGAGAGCACAAAATCAATGGATATCATTCTATGAATGGTATTACCCTTCTGCAAATATTGTAGAACAATCTTGAATAAAACAGTTCAGAAATCAAGCTAAGCAAAAGAGAATCAAGGATTCAGAAAAATTTGTAGAAGAAAAAATGCAAGAAAATCTTGTGGTTATTCCTCCTCCTTTGAAAGCACCATCTTTTGAGCCCAAAATTTAGAATATGTTGTCAAAGCCAAATATTCCTAGAGCTCTAATATCTGTTAGGATGAAAGGAGAAGAATTAATAAGAAGTATTTGCTCTCAATTTCATGTAAATATGATTAGAACTAGGACTCCTAGTAAGCACAAGTGGGAACTTCTTGATGGTTCAATTCATGAGACAGACACAGATTTCCCACCTTGGAAAAATTTTGTCATAAGAGGTCAGGATGGAAAAATGTATAAATTGCTCCCATCTCATCCTGATGATCCTTCTCTGGCAGTAAAAGATTCAATTGCCGCCACAAACTGGACTAATCTGGCTTTGTCCAGTCTTGAAAAATTTGTAAATTCCAAATTCAATTCCGTAGAAACTGCCTGTTCAGAGATGAAAACTATGCTTGGCAGAGTTCTGCAAAAACAAGATTATAATATTCTTTGTTTGAATGACAGTGTTAAGACTTTGGCAGAGAATGATCAAACAATTGCCCAAAGTCTAGATAAACTCTCTATACAAACAGAGAAGAAGATCCATGAAGCAGCAGTCGCTCATGGAAAAGAAATTGTCAAGCTTAACACAAGCCTTGATATTGTTAAGAAACAAGTTTGGGAAGTTTCTAAAGGAATAGATTCCTTGAAAAAGAAGCCTAGTGCAGAGGATTATAAATCAGCTACTCTATTTTCTAGTCCTAAAACCTCTGTTCCATATTCTCTCACTCCCTCAGTGGAAAGCCTCATAAAATCCCCTAGATCCATCAACTTTCCACCTCCAACTTCGACACACCCATACTCTATCTTTGCAAACCCAAGTTTCTTCAGCCCCGTCTCTACTCCTGAAAAATCGAAGGAATCCAAAGAAACCTTTAAGGGTAGTCTTTCAAGTTTTTTGTTTGGAGATTCCTCTAGACAAAAGGAAGAAGACAAGGAAGATATTGATACAAGCTTGCATAAGATTGACCTTGTTCCAGAACTTGAAGAGCTTGAATCATGTATTAGTAATTTTTCTATACAAGATAAGGAACAACTTGGTATTTTAACTCCAAAAGAAAATATTGAAAACCAAGTCAATGCAACTTCCTCTAGATCCCGATGGGATACTACATGTAATCCTACTCTAGACCGTAGAGATCTTATGAAATCTGAGTATCACAAAGATTGGTCTGCAAATTCCACTTACTCGTGGAATACAGATAATTGCACAAAAGCCAAAGTTATGTCTGTATTACATTCCATGCTTGTTTGTTACAGAACATATCTTACAAATGACATTGGCCCGGTAAATGCCACTAGGAGAATTATTGGTGGATTTGAAGGAACACTGGAGTCCTGGTTAAAATCTGAAACTCTAAAAGAGCCAAATCTTCTTCCCTCTTGGGAACAAGCTGTAGTCCTAAATGAAGATGGCACTACATATATGGATCTAGTTACTCATTCACCTGTCAGCAATATGATAGGAAACTCCTATATGGCATCACCGTAAATTTCATTGGCTTTCCTCAGATCACCAATGAAATTACCACCATCACTTTGCTTGCCATGAAGTTGCATAATATGCAACATTTTGATGAATATTTCAATGAATTCCTTCATCGATTGCACACTTTGTCTCCTGATTTGATTCTTGAGCCTAAATGGAAGGAAATTTTTGTAGCCTCTCTTCCCCAATGGGTTTCTTCTGCAATCATCAACAAATTACTAGGGAAAGTTGGAGACTATAAGTTTGGCATAATCAGGCAAGTTGTAAAAGCTATCATAGTGGAACTTTGTTCCCAAATGAAAATTGCTCGAGCTGCGACAAATCCAAAGAAACCTCATGGTTATCAACAACTCTGTAAGAAATGGCATCTTGGAAAGGCTAGAAATTCTGAGGGGCAAAGAAGAAGAAAACCTAAACATTCTAAGAATAATTCCCAATCTTACAAAGCTAAAGAAAGAAAACATTCCAAAAGAAGCCATAAAAACACACATCGATGTTTTCTAAGGATAAAGAAATTATATGTTACGACTATAATCAGAAAGGGCACACAGCTCCAAACTGTCCCAAGAAAAAGATAGACAAGTCAAAGAAACTGCAATATAGAAATAAAAAAGGAAAAATAAATTTCTTTGATCTACCTAGTAGCTATGATGAGCTTTTATCTTCTGATTCATAAAATGATCTACATTATGTTTATTCTGATGAATCTACAGATGAGGAATTATGCCAAGAACCTCATTGCACTGAATGAAAAGATTGTGAATGCAGTGATCCTGATGTTTGTAGTTGCAATGCAGTCAGGATGATGAAAATAGATCATGAAGAGACAAGGAGGAATCTCTTCACTCAAATGATGGCAGCCACTGATCTACAACTCAAAGACATGTATAAATCATTATTGATGGATCATTTAAAGTAGACACCCTCGAGTTCAAAGGGTTCTCCAAATAAAGGGTATGTACCTACTGCATCACTTTTCTCAGTAGAAACTCTAATCAGGAAATTTAAAAATGAAGATTTTCCACAAACATTGCCTAGCATTCATCAATAAATCAAAGAACTGAGAAGGACAGCGAAAGAAAAAAAAAGGCTATGTATAGAAAATCACAGGGAGCTAAGCATTAGGCTAATGAATGCAAATGGAGCCTCAATTTCATAGAATACTCCTGTATCAGGAAAAATAGAAAATTGGACATTTCATGCCAAACCTATATTGTCAGAAATTCATTAATCTGATGATACAAGAGAAAATGAAGAAATGGATATATTAAATTTGGGATTCAATGTTGTAAATAAAGACGTCATGTATTGTGTCAAAATGAAAGTAAATATTGGAAACCAATATGAATATTGGAAAGTTCTTATGGATACTGCTTCTCGTTTAAATATTGTAAATGACACAGTTGTGAGTGCTCATCTCAGAAGGTCAACTGCATGCCCAAGAGTAACTACAACAAGTGGTGATATTATCACCAAAACAGAAGCAAAACTAGATGTGTTCTTGACAGAGAAAATTGGTGTTCATCTAGTCTGCCCAATAGTCCCTGGAATGGATTGTGCTATGTATCTGGTCACACCATTCTTTCAAAATTTCGACAAACACGGAGCTAAGCTTGACCATGCCAGCCAAAGGTATGGTTACTTTGTAAGCTTAGGAAATGAAGAAATTTTCTTTCCTTTCATAAATTCAAATTCACCCAATAGATTAAAAAGAATTGAAAGAATGGAAAATCTATTGGCAAATATGGAAAGAAAGAGAGAAGTTCTAAAAACAGAAGAGCATCTGGACAACGGGAAATATGCAAAAGAAATAGAAGACCTCACTACAGAATTCAAGAAATGTTGTTCAGATGACCCAAATGCCTTTTGGCATGTTCATAAGAAGGAAGTTGAACTTCCTCTCAAAAAATATTTCAATGGAAAATTGAGAAGATCCAAATCAGTGGTAATGAATGCAGAACAACTAAAATTGTGCAAAGAAGAAATCCAAGACTTATTAAAGAAAGGACTCATCAGAAAGAGTAAGATCCCTATTGCTTGTTTTGCATTTTATGTCAATAAGCATTCTGAGATAGCTAGAGGTAAGCCTCGTTTGGTTGTAAACTATAAACCTCTGAATAGCATTCTTGATTATGATGCTTATCCACTGCCCAAACCTTCTTCTATACTTTCTCAAATTTCCAAATCCAAGATATTTTCCAAGTTTGATCTCAAGTTTGGATTTTGGCAAGTAGGGATTAAAGAAGAAGACAAATGGAAAACAACATTCTCTGTGCCTGAAGGACATTATGAATGGAATATCATGCCATTCGGTTTGATAAATGTGCCATCAGCATTTCAAAGAATAATGGATGAAACTTTTGAAGGAATGGATGAATTCCTGAAAAAGTATATTGATGACTTATTAATTCATTCTGATAGTATTCCTAGTCATATCAAACATTTGAAGATATTTTTGTGCAGGGTAAAGGAGATGGGAATTCTATTATCAGAATCCAAGATGAAATTGTTCAAGCCAATGATAGAGTTTCTAGGCTATAACATCCAGTATGGATCTTATAGTGTAATTCAAAGAAGCTTGAATTTTTGTGACCACTTCCCAAATGAAATTAAAGATAAAACTCAATTACAGAGATTTTTGGGAAGTCTGAATTATATTTCTAAATTTATGAAGCATTGTGCACAAGAAAGGAAGCTTTTAAACAAAAGGCTTTAGAAAGTTCTAATTCCTTGGAACGATGACTACACTCAAGCAGTCAGAAGAATAAAAGAAAAGGTTAGAAACATTCAGCCTCTTTCTCCTATCAGAGAAGAATGGGAGAAAATAATAATGACAGATGCAGGCCATGAAGGTTGGGGAGTAGTCCTATGTCAAAAGCATCCCAACAGCAAGAAAGAGATAGAAATTTGTCAGTATGCATCTGGTCCATGGGCCAAGAACCAGCTAAATTGGTCCAGCTTGAAAAAGGAACTAAGATCAGTTTGTTTAGGAATAGCAAAATTCAAAGACTTTGTCATCTACACAAAGTTTACAGTTGGAACATATTGTCAGTCTTTGAAGTGCGCTATCCAAAAGTGTGACTTCGAAGATGCCGCAATGGTCAAATGGGTTATGCAATTAAGTCAGTATACCTTCAATATTGAATTTGTGTCTGGAGATAAGAATAGTTTTGCCGATATGCTTAGCAGGGAATTTTTATCAAAACACTCAGTATTATCCTTAAATTGTAATTTCGTGAGAAGAATTGAGGATAATGCTGAAATTGAAACTCCTACAGGATGGGTTAGGTATGAGCTAGAAACCCCGTTGCTGATACATGATGAATCCTAGTATCCTTTCAAGGAAATTAGGCATAGAACAGGGATTCCCTATTTATGGACAGAAACAATGCAGAATGAAATGAATGATGAAGCCATAGAAGCATTAGACTATCTGGAACACATTGGTAGTATAATGTATGTATTACAAAAGAGAGATTATGATGAAGACTGCATTGAAAGCTGTCACATTACCTTCAGAAGATTTAACAACCACTTTCACAGGGAGAATTATGACACAGACCGGCAGAGAGATGCATTTTTTGAAAGCATGAATCTACAAAATTATGCCTCTAACTTGTTTTATTGTATGCAGTTTAACTTTTCTTTTGAAGGAATGACGGTGGAAGTACTAGAACAAGATGATCCCACTCTAGATTGGTTCTTGGAATGGTGGAAGATATACGGACTCTTAGCACTTGTGATAAAGCCATACACTCTTCACATGCTCAAAATTTTGTCCATTTTTATAGGACCTTTTTCACTCTTCACAATATGTGGAAAATATTGAACTGGATAGAAGGATTTTATTAATATGGATGCAAATATTACAAAGGGAAAATATTCTTCCTCAGATTGACTACTGTAGCATTTAACGGATATGTCTTGGCTGAAGCACCAAAAATCTATAGGCTACCTGGCGTGTAAGAAGACTAAGTCTAGATGATTTCTGGCTTAGGACACAGACTTTCTATATGATCCGACCACTTTAGGTTCACACCAGCATCAAGCACTGATGTGCAGGCTTCTCGAATCCCCTGAAGGCTTGAGCCTGACTCGTGTTGCAAGCAGATCAGACTAAATGTCTGCAGATGCAGAGCAGGAGAGAAAGCTCGACTCAAACTAAAATCCCGAATTCTCCGAATGAGTCAGGAGAGAAAGCTCAACTAAAACTAAAATCCCGAAATCTCTAAATGAGTCTTTTCCTCATAGTTCTTTCTTTTATAGAATTCTTGAGGGGAACAAACATCTGTGATTCAATTATTACAGACTAATGACTCAAAAGATAAAATGCAGTACTAAGGACAATAAATCGCCGAAAGCTAGATTCGGGCATGAGAGGACTGTCTCATGTTATCTCGCCCCTTCTCATTTTACAGATAGCCAGTGGCATGTGGGGACCGAATCTAGGACACAAATTGACATATGAAAGACATGAAGAAGAGATACGCAAATCTCATTATTGTACAAAAATTACATTGTGGATATTCCAGGACAAGGGAACCCACAAAAGCTTATCCAAATCCAACGTCGGTTGGAAAGACTACACCTTTAGAGTACAAAGTACTCTATTTGTGGATGATAATAGTGTTGATAGCCGAACCTTTCAATCAAAAAATTATGGAAGTACTAAACTCGGACCTCTTTTTCTGTTTCCCATACTTGATTATTATGTCGGTCAAGTGGTTCCAGGAAACTGAGATTGAGGAAAGGATTCATCCTGGGATCAACTTGCTCATGGAAGCTATCATAACTTGTACTGTTGGAGATGGTCCTTACTTTGTAGTGATTTGTTACAAACCACCGTATATGGCCACATCTTCGCATGCTTTGGACAAAAGGGTGATCTTCAATATCAGCCATATTTTCAACGGTCTTGTATACGATTCCATTCATGTGGGCTCTAGGTTCACTGAATCCAGGAATTTTGAGCATGTGAAGAGTGTATGGCTTTATCACAAGTGTTGAGAGTCTGTATATCTTCCACCAATCCAAGAACCAATCTGGAGTGGGATCATCTTGTTCTAGTGCTTCCACCATCATTCTTTCAAAAGCAAAGTTAAATTGCATACAATAAAATAGGTTAGAGGCATAATTTTGTAGATTCATACTTTCAAAAAATGCATCTCTCTGCCGGTCTGTGTCATAATTCTCCCTGTGAAAGTGGTTGTCAAATCTTCTGAAGGTAATGTGACAACTTTCAATGCAGTCTTCATCATCATCTCTCTTTTGTAATACATACATTATACTACCAATGTGTTCCAGGTAGTCTAATGCTTCTATGGCTTCATCATTCATTTCATTATGCATTGTTTCTGTCCATAAATAGGGAATCCCTGTTCTATGCCTGATTTCCTTGATAGGATACCAGGATTCATCATGTATCAGCAACAAGGTTTCTAGCTCATACCTAACCCATCCTATAGGAGTTTCAATTTCAACATTATCCTTAGTTCTTCTCATGAAATTACAATTTAAGGATAAGACTGAGTGTTCTGACAAAAATTCCTGGCTGAGCATATCAGCAAAAATATTCTTATCTCCAGACACAAATTCAATATCGAAGGTATATTGACTTAATTGCATAACCCATTTGACCATTGCGACATCTTCGAAGTCACACTTTTGGATAGCGTACTTCAAAGCCTGACAATCTGTTCTAACTGTAAACTTTGTGTAGATGACAAAGTCTTTGAATTTTGTTATTCCTAAACAAACTGCTCTTAGCTCCTTTTTCAAGCTAGACCAATTTAGCTGGTTCTTGGCCCACAGACCAGATGCATACTGACAAATTTCTATCTGTTTCTTGCTGCTGGGATTTTTTGACATAGGACTGCTCCCCAACCTTCATGGCTAGCATCTGTCATTATTACTTTCTCCCATTCTTCTCTGATAGGAGAAAGAGGCTTAATGTTTCTAACCTTTTATTTTATTCTTCTGACTGCTTGAGTGCAGTCATCGTTCCAAGGAATTGGAACTTTCGGAAGCCTTTTGTTTAAAAGCTTCCTTTCTTATGCACAATGCTTCAAAAATTTAGAAATATAATTCAGACTTCCAAAAAATCTTTGTAATTGAGTTTTATCTTTAATTTCATCTGGGAAGTGGTCAAAAAAATTCAAGCTTCTTTGAATTACACTATAAGATCCATACTGGATGTTATAGCCTAGAAAATCTATCATTGGCTTGAACAATTTCATCTTGGATTCTAATAATACAATTCCCATCTCCTTTACCCTGCACAAAAATATCTTCAAATGTTTGATATGACCAAGAATACTATCAAAATGAATTAATAATTCATCAATATACTTTTTCAGGAATTCATCCATTCCTTCAAAAGTTTCATCCATTATTCTCTGAAATGCTGATGGCACATTTATCAAACCGAATGGCATGATATTCCATTCATAATGTCCTTCAGGCATAGAGAATGTTGTTTTCCATTTGTCTTCTTCTTTAATCCCTACTTTCCAAAATCTAGACTTGAGATCATACTTGGAAAATATCTTGGATTTGGAAATTTGAGCAAGTATAGAAGAAGGATTGGGCAGTGTATAAACGTCATAAACAAGAATGCTATTCAGAGGTTTATAGTTTACAACCAAACGAGGCTTACCTCTTGCTATCTCAGAATGCTTATTGACATAAAATGCAAAACAAGCAATAGGGCTCTTACTCTTTCTAATGAGTCCTTTCTTTAATAATTCTTGGATTTCTTCTTTGCACAATTTTAGTTGTTTTGCATTCATTGCCACTGCTTTGGATCTTCTCAATTTTCCACTGAAATCATTTTTGAGAGGAAGTTCAACTTCTTGCTTATGAACATGCCAAAAGGCATTTGGGTCATCTGAACAGCATTCCTTGAATTCTGCAGTGAGTTCTGCTATTTCTTTTGTATATTTCCCATTGTCCAGACGCTCTTCTGTTTTTAGAACTTCTCTCTTTCTTTCCATCTTTGCCAATAGATTTTCCATTCTTTCAATTCTTTTTAATCTATTTGGTGAATTTGAATTTATTAAAGGAAAGAAAATTTCTTCATTTCCTAAGCTTACAAAGTAACCATACCTCTGGCTGGCACGGTCAAGATTAGCTCAATGTCTTTCGAAATTTTGAAAGAATGGTGTGCCCAAATACATAGCACAGTCCATTCCAGGGACTATTGGGAAGACTAGACGAACAACAATTTTCTCTGTCAAGAACACATCTAGTTCTTCTTCTGTTTTGGTGATAATATCACCACTTGCTCTAGTTACTCTTGGGCATGCAGTTGGCATTCTGAGATGAGCACTCACAACTGTGTCATTCACAGTATTCAAACGAGAACCAATATCCATAAGAACTTTCCAATATTCATATTGGTTTCCAATCTTTACTTTCATTTTGACACAATACATGATGTCTTTATTTACAACATTGCATCCTAAATTTAATGTATCCATTTTTTCATTTTCTCCTATATCATCAGATTGATGTATTTCTGACGATATAGGCTTGGCATGAAATGTCCAATTTTCTGTTTTTCCTAATACAAGAGGATTCTGTGAAATTGAGGCTCCATTTGCATTAATTAGCCTAATGATTATCTCCCTGTGATTTTCTATACAGAGCCTCTTGTTTTCTTTCACTATCCTTCTCAGTTATTTGATTGCTTGATGAATTCTAGGCAATGTTTGTGGCAAATCTTCACCAAAATCTTCATTTTTAAATTTCCTGGTTAGAGCTTCTACTGAGAAAAGTGATGTAGGAGGTACATACCCTTTATTTGGAGAACCCTTTGAACTGGAGGGTGTCTACTTTAAATGATCCATCAATAATGATTTATACATGTCTTTGAGTTGTAGATCAGTGGCTGCCATCATTTGAGTGAAGAGATTCCTGCTTGTCTCTTCATGATCTGTTTTCATCATCCTGACTGCATTGCAACTACAAACATTAGGATCACTACATTCACAATCTTTGCATTCAGTGCAATGAGGATCTTGGCATAATTCCTCATCTGTAGATTCATCAAAATAAACATAACGCAGATCATTTTCTAAATCAGAAGATAAAAGCTCATCACAGCTACTAGGTAGATCAAAGAAATTTATTTTTCCTTTTTTTTATTTCTATATGGCAGTTTCTTTGACTTGTCTTTCTTTTTCTTGGGACAGTTTGGAGCTTTGTGCCCTTTCTAATTACAGTTGTAACATATAATTTCTTTATCCTTAGAAAACATCGTTGTGTGTTTGTATGGCTTCTTTTTGGAAAGTTTTCTTTCTTTGTCTTGGTAATACTGGGAATTCTTCTTAGAATGTTCAGGTTGTCTTCTTCTTTGCCCCTCAGAATTTCCAGCCTTTCCAAGGTGCCATTGCTTACAGAGTTGTTGATAACCATGAGGTTTCTTTGGATTTGTTGCAGCTCAGGCAATTTTCATTTGGGAACAAAGTTCCACTATGATGGCTTTTACAGCTTGCCTGATTATGCCAAACTTATAGTCTCCAACTTTCCCTGGTAATTTGTTGATGATTGTTGAAGAAACCCATTGGGGAAGAGAGGCTACAAAAATTTCCTTCCATTTAGGCTCAAGAATCAAATCAAGAGACAAAGTGTGCAATCGATGAAGGAATTCATTGAAATATTCATCAAAATGTTGCATATTATGCAACTTCATGGCAAGCAAAGTGATGGTGGTAATTTCATTGGTGATTTGAGGAAAGCCAATGAAATTTACAATGATGCCATATAGGAGTTTCCCTATCATATTGCTGACAGGTGAATGAGTAACTAGATCCATATATGTAGTACCATCTTCATTTAGGACTACAGCTTGTTCCCAAGAGGGAAGAGGATTTGGCTCTTTTAGAGTTTCGGCTTTTAACCAGGACTCGAGTGTTCCTTCAAATCCACCACTAATTCTCCTAGTGGCATTTACTGGGCTGATGTCATCTGCAAGATATGTTTTGTAACAAACAAGCATGGAATGTAATACAGACATAACTTCGGCATCTATCCAATTATCTATATTCCACGAGTAAGTGGAATTTGCAGACCAATCTTTGTGATACTTACATTTCATAAGATCTCTATGGTCTGGAGCAGGATTCCATGTAGTATCCCATCGGGATCTAGAGGAAGTTGCATTGACTTGGTTTTCAAAATTTTCTTCTGGAGTTAAAATACCAAGTTGTTCCTTATCTTGTATAGAAAAATTACTAATACATGATTCACGCTCTTCAAGTTCTGGAACAATGTCAATCTTATGCAAGCTTGTATCAATATCTTCCTTCTCTTCTTCCTTTTGTCTAGAGGAATCTCCAAACAAAAAACTTGAAACACTACCCTTAAAGGTTTCTTCGGATTCCTTCGATTTTTCAGGAGTAGAGACCGAGCTGAAGAAACTTGGGTTTGCAAAGAGAGAGTATGGGTGTGTCGAAGTTGGAGGTGGAAAGTTGATGGAGCTAGGGGCTTTTATGAGGCTTTCCACTGAGGGAGTGAGAAAATATGGAACAGAGGTTTTAGGACCAGAAAATAGAGTCACTGATTTATAAGCCTCTGCACTAGGCTTCTTTTTCAAGGAATCTATTCCTTTAGAAACTTCCCAAACTTGTTTCTTAACAATATCAAGGCTTGTGTTAACCTTGACAATTTCTTTTCCATGAGTGACTGCGGCTTCATGGATCTTCTTCTCTATTTGTATAGAGAGTTTATCTAGAATTTGGGCAATTGTTTGATCATTCTCCGCCAAAGTCTTAATACTGTCATTCAGACAAACAATATTATAATCTTGTTTTTTCAGAACTCTGCCAAGCATAATTTTCATCCCTGAACAGGAAGTTTCTACGGAATTGAATTTGGAATTTACAAAATTTTCAAGACTGGACAAAGCCAGATTAGTCCAGTTTGTGGCGGCAATTGAATCTTTTACTGACAGAGAAGGATGATTAGGATGAGATGGGAGCAATTTATACATTTTTCCATCCTGACCTCTTATGACAAAATTTTTCCAAGGTGGGGAATCTATGTCTGTCTGATGAATTGAACCATCAAGAAGTTCCCACTTGTGCTTACTAGGAGTCCTAGTTCTAATCATATTTACATGAAATTGAGAGCAAATACTTCTTATTAATTCTTCTCCTTTCATCCTAACAGATATTAGAGCTCTAGGAATATTTGGCTTTAACAACATATTTTGAATTTTGGGCTCAAAAGCTGGTGCTTTCAGAGGAGGAATAACCACAGGATTTTCTTGCATTTTTTCTTCTACAAATTTTTCTGAATCCTTGATTCTCTTTTGCTTAGCTTGATTGCTGAATTGTTTTATTAAGGATTGTTCTACAATATTTGCAGAAGGGTAATACCATTCATAGAATGATATCCACTGATTTTGTGCTCTCATCCAATCTTTCCATGCCACATTATTCTGTTGATTGAATGTTGGCTGGTCTTTCGTTTCCAGAAGGCCTAATTCTTGCATATACAAATGTTCCTTTTCATGGGTGTAAATATCTGAATTGAACATTTTCTTTTTCCAGGCATCATTTGGATCATATGGACCAATTCCTTTGAAGATTTTCAGAAAGGTGATTATCTTAGGATCTAAAGGAATTTCAACAAACTTTGGAATTTTATCAATAGGATTTCTCCTATATAGAGGAATAGGTGATGAATCAGTAAATCCCAGACCAGAAGAAGAAGAGACAGAGACAGTATTTACAAGGCGTTCTTCTTGAGGATTGAAAAAGGAAACACATTTATACCTTTCTTCAAACGATTTAGATGACGGGACAAACTTTAGCATGTTCACACGATGTCTGCTGGAGTCAGAGGACTCACCATGTGGAGTAGGAGGATCTGAAGAAAACTGACAAAAGATCTTCGAACAATGAGGGTGATCACAAACAGAGCTGAAAACAGGATTTACTGGCGGTTGTGTAAACAATTTTCTAAGTGACTCAAATACAGCTGGATCAATGACAATTTGCTGCGGCGGCTGAGATTGTACAAGATGTAGCTGATTATTGATAGTAGTGGGAATTGTGGTAACGGAAGATTCACCACGTTCAGTTGGATGGTCTCTTGGAAACCTGGTGATGACTTGACCATCAACTTCAGTAATAATGGACTGTGTAGCTGCAATTGGTCGAAGGAAAGGCTTTAACCAATTTGTTACCCAATCATCAGGAGGACAGAGATCTCTACGAGAAATAGAGATTGGTGCTACTGGGTTGCAAGAAGAGTCATATTGTACTAAGGTAACAGTTCCTGAGTCTTTATCTGGAGAATGCAGAACTGCCGGAATAGTAGTATTATGAAAACGAACACAAGTGATATAGAAAATAGTCAAATTTTTAGCTTTTGATTTGAAATGTTCATAACCTTTTGTCTGTACACCTAACGTTAAACATTTCAAAATGTGAGGATCATCAAGTGCCACAGAGATATCAAGATAAACATCATATTGAACCGGACCATCAGACAGAGTGGTCTCGATTCCACCAATGAGAGCTTTTGTGAAAACAGTCCATCGATTATTAAGGAGGGCCGAAAATACAAAGGCTTGTTGGGCTTTTCTGGGCAGAGCATTTAGGCCTACTCTCACCATCCCGAGATGGACGTATTGGTAACCAGCCTTGAGGGTGGCTTTGACATGACACTGTTCATGGAGTGGGACAATCATCATGGTATTTAAGTTAAGCTCAGTCTTGACAGCTTTTTCTTTAATCTTAATTTGACTAAGTGCTTTTAAATGAAACGGAGAAATTCCTCAGTAAACATCAGAAGGTGAAATAGGAGGGAGTTTCCAATTGACAGTAGGATTAGGTTCCTCTTTATCTATACAGGCAGAATTTCCAGAAGTAGAAGGAGAGCGACATAATGTATCTAATCCAGATCTTAACCCTTGTTCATTTTGCAGGGAATCAAAGTGTTTAGAACCAAATTTTCCCATAGAATTTGAATTTCCAAAAGAATCCATAGTGACTGAGTATAAGAGGAATACCCATTCAGAGTGATACCGAGAAGATTTGTGGGTTTTCTTGTAGGAGAAATTGTAGTTTCCTCACGTACCGAAGTACGAATTCTCGTCCAACGCCTTCAAGAACTTCAAACGCCAACCGCGGCAACAACAGGCTACAAGCACTATTCAGGACTCAAGCGAATTCGCGATCCACTCAAACAATATCTCACATGCAAAATCCACTCATACCATTTTTACAGGACCTTTTTCACTCTTCAGAATATGCCGAAAATATTGAACTAGATAGAAGGATTTTATTAATATGGATGCAAATATTACAAAGGGAAAATCTTCTTCCTCAGATTGACTGCTGAAATTAGGAGAAAAAGGAGGTGAAAGGTCACAGGTCACATGTGAGGAGGAAATTGAAGGAAAATAATGGAAAATGAAGAAAATAGAGGCCTCATTCATAAAAAGGCTTATGAGGATCAGTTGGTAACCTTTTGTCAGTTATGTTTTGGAGCTCTCTTTTTATTCTCTCTCTGTCACTCTTGGACACTTAGAGTTTCTTGGAGCACTTTGGCATTGGAGCAAGAAAGGAAAAGAAGGAAAGAGGAAGAAAATATCAAGTAGGGAAAGGAGGGATCAAGCAGCTAAAATAGGCCTCATTGCAGATATCAACTTGCATATGTATTTTCCTTGCTATATTTGGCATGCATGGGATTGCATGTGGTTATTTTCTATCATGGCATGGGTTTTTCTAGGTGTGACAGTGTTGTTCGGTCTAGCCTTTCCATTTCTTGATAGATGTGATGAGATGGGTTCTCAGACTCAGTTAATGTGGGATGCCCAGACTGGATTCGAAGCTAAGGGGGGTGGATCTCTTAATTGACAACCACATGGCCTAGTGGTCCCTGAACCAGATTGTGGATCATGGAACCCATTGGCCTAGTAACCCCTAAACCGAACTGTGGGTTGCGGTAAATCTAGATTGTGTGCCTTGGTGGGCCTAGGAATTCTTTCTAGTGAATAACGAGATATACAGAAAAGACAAGAGGTGGATTTTCTCTCCAATGGACCTAATAGTACGAGGATGGGATGTACAGTAAATCCTAGAGAGTATGTCTCGGCGTAGGGCCTAGTGATCTCTAGATCAGAATGTGGATTGCAGTAAAGCCTGAGAAACTAAGAGGCACTCAAATTCCTCATGGTGTAGGTGGAGAAATCCGGTGGCATCAATGCTTGTTGGTATTTTTGGTGTGTTCTTGAGTCTCACTTTCATGCTTGGAATATGGCACGTGGTTGATTGGCTGACAAGAGACTTGGCTCATCCAATAAATGGTTGAGTGGAATGTGGTAGTCCCATCTCCACTTGGTTTATTGCATTCCTTAATGAGAAATAAATTCCCTTTATTTTCATGTGTAAACGTATTGATGTATACATGGATTTTATGTCTAATAAGTTTATAATATTTCTGTCCCTATTATGTTGGTTATATGTATGTTTTATGACAACAACTATGTGTGGCTCTCATTATGTTTTGAATTGTATATGAATGGATAATGTGTCTATGACCTAATAGATGATAATGCAACAAATGACATGAGGGAAAAATGGTTCATAAAAATTCTCAGATAAGTATGAGATCCCTATAGTTAATTATTTTGTTTACACATGTAGGTTACATGTTGATGATATGTTTGATGAAATGCCTATCATGGCTAGTAGGGGTATGGATAATGTCTTGTTCAACGTATTGATTTTACATCATCGTTTCCATATAATTTTACTGATTATAAGCTATCACTCAACTTCTGGGAAGTGACTTGGGCTCTGGGCCTAAAAAAGTGGCTTAAATCCCGGGGTTGCTAGCACAAAACTGAAAATTTTGGTCTCTGGTCACTAGCAGGCAGGCCTGTGAGAGCAAATTTGGGTTTTTGGCCACTACCTTTCCCATAGCATGAGAGTTACTAAGGCCTAAGATGTTCATAACATCAGTGGGACCCAAGGACATGTTGTCTGAGTGGCTGACATGTCTCCTAAGGACTCTGAAGCTGATGTTCGATGGTTGTGTGTGATGTTTCCGTTGGTTCCACTTCTTTAAGGTCACGAGGAGGTCGAATCCAATCACAGTGGCCTCTCATCTCATGTTTACCCTGGTTGGCTAGTTACTTGGGTATATGTGGGAGGAGGGTGTTGTAGAGTGGTATTAGAACATGGTTGCGCTCTCCTTGGGTGAATGTTTTGGTCATGCATGCATGTCAGTTGTGTGTGTGCCTCTTACACTTGCATTCCATGTGCTTGTTGCATTACATAATGATTGGTCATGATGGTAGTAACTTTATCATGAGGAACTTGATGCTGATTTTATGGAATGCAGTGTCAGGAGTATATGACTAGTTACGTCATTATATGAAGCTTGATTACATCCTTGTGTGTTAGGTTACATTCTTGCTATGTTTTATTACATGTATTAGTCTTGTAGGTTGGTTACAAGAATTGATCGCTCATGCTCAACTACATGTGTTCATGCATATATGTAGTTGATTAGGCATTGCTTATGCATGTTGATGGTTGCATGTGGAAATGTGTACGATGGAGTAATGGTTGTTGTCATGCATGATACCATGGTTTGTGAAGTTGATATAGTCATGCATTGATGACTGGACTCTAGCGCGAATGATGTGAATATGGTTTGATACTCATGTTTTATGTGTCTGTATGCAATTATCATGCACGTATGGTCTTGGTTATAGTTATGCATGAACAGTAGGTCAAACATGGCTTGTGCATTCATGGTATGCAATTTAGGTCATCAGGGTAATATTGGTATGTTATGATGATAATGTTTTGGCTGAGATAGAACTTGAGATGCAGATCATCATAATGAGGTTGTAGCATTAGACCTTAGGGTAAGAGAAGATCATCATAAAGTTATTGTATGTTGGCATGCAAGTACGTAAGTTAAAAATTGTTATATGAATATAATATTTCTGTCCCTATTATGTAGGGAAAGGAGGGATCAAGCAGCTAAAATAGGCCTCATTGCAGATATCAACTTGCATATGTATTTTCCTTGCTAGATTTGGCATGCATGGGATTGCATGTGGTTATTTTCTATCATGGCATGGGTTTTTCTAGGTGTGACAGTGTTGTTCGGTCTAGCCTTTCCATTTCTTGATAGATGTGATGAGATGGGTTCTCAGACTCAGTTAATGTGGGATGCCCAGATTGGATTCGAAGCTAAGGGGGGTGGATCTCTTAATTGACAACCACATGGTCTAGTGGTCCCTGAACTAGATTGTGGATCATGGAACCCATTGGCCTAGTAACCCCTAAACCGGACTGTGGGTTGCGGTAAATCTAGATTGTGTGCCTTGGTGGGCCTAGGAATTCTTTCTAGTGAATAACGAGATATACAGAAAAGACAAGAGGTGGATTTTCTCTCCAATGGACCTAATAGTACGAGGATGGGATGTACAGTAAATCCTAGAGAGTATGTCTCGGCGTAGGGCCTAGTGATCTCTAGATCAAAATGTGGATTGCAGTAAAGCCTGAGAAACTAAGAGGCACTCAAATTCCTCATGGTGTAGGTGGAGAAATCCGGTGGCATCAATGCTTGTTGGTATTTTTGGTGTGTTCTTGAGTCTCACTTTCATGCTTGGAATATGGCACGTGGTTGATTGGCTGACAAGAGACTTGGCTCATCCAATAAATGGTTGAGTGGAAT
>APFE031634617.1:0-14566 GCA_000404065.3 Pinus taeda
GGTCTGACCACCCTTGAGGCTGTTATAGCATTCCACCTTCCATACGCTTCTTGGCAAGTCATAACATTGCTTGGAAAGTCATCAAAGTTCAACAATTGTTCTTGCAATTTCTGGTCGTAAGCAAACAATTAAATTCTGTCACTTTATTGTACTTGAATAAAAAAGGTTGTTGTTGAAACCCAACCAGACATCCACATTACAGTCTGTGCTACGTTGGCTAGTGGAACACGAGGCTGCTTCTTCATTGCATTCTAGCTACAAAGTTTCTCTTTCAATATAATGACCTAGCATTATGCTTCAGTTTAAATGCGACGCACCAAGGGGGAGATACCACCAACACTAATCTCAACAAAATAACAGGTTCTAGATTTCGTCCAAATTTATTGAATTATCGTGCAGGTAAGAATGTAGTGATATGAGCGATCAACGTATGACTAGTGTAACTAGAATGTATGGACATTAATTATAAAGGAGGTATATAACCAGCGTTCAAGAGTCGGGTCCCACATCGTTAAACAGAGCATCATTAAATAGAGTTAGATTCAACATAATGGAGTATTGCAATGGTAACAACATAATACCTTTAACGAAGCATTATTATGATAGAAGTATGGCGGTATGGAAGGGCGTATTGGAGCAGCTGCTGCGTACTGGAGCAAGGCGTATATAGGAGGATAGGCAGCGTGTATTTTGTGAAGAATGTGAAGGGCTATTGTGAAAATGAAATGCTGCTTTGCGACAAATGTGATACCAGAGGTTACCACATGTATGTCTTCACTCTGTTGTGGCTAGAGTTCCGGGGGGAAGCTGGTTTTTCTTCAACAAATGCATTCACTGATAACAAGTTTACAACAACTACTGGAGCAATGCACATTACATTTTCCAGCTGTGTGAGACTCTCGTATGACAGATCTGAGCCATACTCCTATCCATTGTGATTCATATTATGATCTGAACTTCCATCAGCGTATTGGGCTAATGAGAGTGTAACAGCTAGAGCAATTTCAATCTTGTAATGGTCAGAATTTGTCAAAGAATTCCAGCAGCATGGAATGAGCGATAGAGAGGAAGGCCAAGAGATACCACAAAAGATCTAGAAATGGGACAGGTCTGTTGTAGAATTGGCACTCCAAAACACGAGTCTGAAAGCTCAGTCAACAAAGATAAATAGTCCAACAAGCATGGACTCCTTTAGCCTTCAATACGTTATCATCAGGAGGGAAAATGCTACCCGTGGGCAGTTTGAATGGGTACCAGAGAGAGAGGCTCAGCCTCTTGCAAAAAGTAAACTTGCCCCTTTAATCAGTTCTAAGCCCACCCACGGACAGAGATACCTCTCAACAACGAACACGGTTAGCAATAATGAGACTTGGCTCCACAAACCGGCCAAATATGGTAGCCAACTCAGCCAACTAAGTAAGAGACGTTCAACCTCATTTAACTGGCAAAACTCGGCCCTTCAAAGATCAGATTCGACCATCAATAAAATGGTTCATACTCAGCCAACATAGCAAATATAAACTCAACCCTCATTAACAACCCAAATTGACTCTCCAACAACAGAGATAACTCAGCCTCTTTTAGCAATGGGAACTCAGCCACTTAGTCAACAAAACTCGTCCAGCACACAGTAGATAACCTCGGCCCTTTATTAATGGCAGAACTCAGCCTTCAGAAAGAGATGGGACTCGACCTCTTGGCTATTATGGGCACACTGGCAAGAAGTGACAGCGCTGGCAGTATCAGGCAGAGGAGAGCGTTTATGGACAGAGAGCGCAGATAATGGCAGAGAATGAGAGCGCCGGTATAGCAGACAGTGGTCAGAGATGTCAGTCAGCAGCGGATTTTAGGCAGAAAATTCTTAGGAGGGAGCGCATGCAGTGTCAGGAGTATGGAGGCACTTCTATATGGAGAGCAGATACCAGCAGCGGTATTAACAGGTTGCAGCTAAAATTTAGCTGAAGAAATATTCATGTGAAAATATTCATGAATTTCATGGTAGAAATAAACTACACAGAAAGGCCATAAAACAAATGGCTCAAATTAATTATGTAGGGCAGGAATACGCCTGCTCTGATACCATGTTAAAAAACCATGGGCAGCAAGAACAATAATGGAGATAATTAGGAGAGTACAATTTTTATTACAAGAGAATATATTTTATAGACATTATGTGACCGGTTGGGTTTCCATCAAGGTCTCTTGGACTCCTTTTGTCCATTGGCTTCCACACTAACCCATTGAGGATTTGGTGTCCAACGTTCATATTTTACAAATGTTTGTTTGTCTTCTTTGTGTAGGTCAAAATCAAGAGATACTTTTGGTTGTATATTAAGAAAATTAAAACCCTAATGCTTTGATATCTTGATTGACCATAGTGACAATTAAAATTTTAATGTTTTGGTATCTTGTTTCATCAAATTGATTGATACATTAAACATACTATGTTTCAAAACTTGTTCAATGTTACATTGTTTTTTGTGATGAAGGGTTATTGAGAAAAAAGTTCTTTATTAAAATATGTTGACTAGAGTAGTTAAGATGAAAAGTTGTTTTCTTTTATTTAGGTTTATCTTTTCCTTGTGACATGTTTACTTCTTGTGGATCCCTTAAGGTTGGAAAGGTATCAACAATCTCATACTTGCTTAAGTTCTTGAGGGTGGGATGAGATGTTTTCAAACATTTAAGGTTAGTAAATTAATCGGAATGGTTAAGTTCTTTGAGCTTCATGTAGAAGATATCAAGGTAAAATTTCTATGTCAATTTCCTCTATTGCATGCATCATTCAATGTCCTAGTTGGGTTAGGTGCCACAATTAATGTTGGTAGGTTTACAATGTGTACTATTGGAAAATTTCTAGGAAGTACCCAAGCATTTCCTCACAAGCTTTTTCTTAAAAAGCATATACACAATTTTTTTATTCAAACGACATTTATAAATTTTAGGCATATTAGCTCAATTGATTATGAATATTGTTGGAAATTTTTAGGGGTGGTTGAGGGAATCAGCCTAGATCCGAAGGGAAAACTTGAAGTAACTTTTTCTTGGAGTTCAAGAAATTCACAAACAATCAAGTTAAGGTTACATTATTTTTCAAGGTCTTCTTCTAGGAAATAATATAGAACAAAGGCTTTAACTATCATATATGACTATGGTACAATCATCAAATTGATGTCTTAAAATCAACCATGTCTAAATCCTACAACTATTCTCACTTGCATTTAGGTTTGTAATGTGCAAAAATTCTCATACTGCCAAAGTTGAAGAGAGAATAATTATAAATCTAATCTCTAACCAATGGGACTACCACTCTCAAAATAAGAGTGCCCAAGACAAATGTGGGTTAACACTCTCAAAAAAAGTGTTAATTCTTATAAGTTATGGATATAAAAGAACACAACATCATAGTAAACCACCATATGCCACACACCATCACTAAATGAATGCAAGCTAGGTTCCTAGATATGAAAGGACCTATCCATGTTCCTCTCGCATTCTTGAACTAAACACTTATCTATCTCTTGAACTTTGACGATGTTTATAAAAGTCAAGGTGGAATAATGGAAATATGTATGGAAGAAGTGAGTATCGTTAATTGGAGCAAGGACATTTAGTGAAAGAATTGCTTGGTGAAAGTTTGTTTTAACCTCTAGATGGTATTTTGGAATTTTTGTTTTATGGTCAAAGATTCAAGGAATTCTCTATTTATGGATATTCCTTTATTTTGGTGCTTGGATTTTTCCTACATGTATTGGTTTTTGTTGTTCTTACCCCCTTGGCCTTCATTTGTCATTTACCCTTATAGTTTCCTAGGATTTCATTTCAATAAGCTATTACCTTTTGGTGTTTTGGTCACTCTCTCTTGGGGGTATGGTTCCTTCATTTTATTGGGCACTAGTCATTTAGATTTACTTGGTTCTACTTCTATAGAACTATGGACTTTCGGCACCCTAGAAGCTTTGTATGATGTATAGTGTAGTGGGACTTTTCGTATGTCATGGAATTAAGGTGTTTACCCCCTTAAGACTCTTGTCAAAGGTTGGCATCATTGTTTTATTATGTGTGGAATATTTATGGACTATAGGGAATCCTACGAAGTTGAAAGAGTTTTTTAAAGACACGAAGAATCCAATCGATGTAATTAAACCTCTCTTCTCTATGACTACAAAAATTTATGAAAATCAATGTATGTTCACCTATCAAATTGAAATAATGGTGAATACTTTGGTCCAATAAAAGAAATGCATAGATACGTTAGAGGCATAATGCAATATGTTGAGAAATATAGTCACCAATCTCAACAAAGGATCTCAATCAAGTGCTTCCAACCATAGGAGTTGGACAAATTTAGTTCAAGAGAAATTCAAGGATGAATATAGAGTTCCTCAAATGATGGAAGACATGGACCTTGGAAATTAGGACTCTCTTTCTTTTAAAATTGGACTAGAATATGCCAACAATCATCATGTTTTCATTAGTTTTTCTATTTATTAAAGCAATTAGAGTACTAGGTGTTTTCTTAAGATTGTAAATTTGTTAGGAATTTTGGAATATGCTAATTATGAACAATTGCATCCTCAAGTTTTTGGCATACAAAATCTGTCTATTTTTTTTTTTACTTTTGTTGTTTAATGTTGAAACAACCTTTATAATATAAATTTCCCTATTTTTGGTTTAAAAAACAATTATTGGACATTTTTGCAGTTCCATGCCAACAACTATCCACTTCAATTCGCTTTGGATGAGGTGCACTTATTTTTTATTAACAAATTTACTAGGGATGTCATCCACGAATATGGGAAAGCATCCCATGGGTTTCCCCAAAATGTTTTCCTTAGAAAACTATAAAGTTTAGAAAACCTCAAGGGCCTTGAAAATGATAAATGTTAAAGTGGCTAATTATTAAGCCATTACTCCATCTAAAAATTCCAAGGAAGGAAAAAATTACAAAATACTTTTTAAGAAAAAACTATAAATTTTAGAAAAGTGTAAAATTTAGATCTTTCACTTAAAATTGATATTTATAATATTACTGTAAATAATGGTCTCACATGCATAAATGCATTGATAATATAATTGTGAATTTGCAAATGAAAAGGTTTTGAGGCACACACCAAACTAGATTGGAAAGTTAGTATTTGGGTAAAATCTCACCACTTGTGAAATAGGATCAATTCTATGGACTACCCTATGAGTCATAACTATAACATGCAAAATTCACCATCACTTACCAGGATTAATTATAAAATTTGAAAAAAAGGGTAAGGAGCATTAATATCATTAATTTTAATCTTTCAAATTATAGGAATTAAGAATTTTGGTTGCTATTAATATATCTTTGGGGACCTATGACCTATTCTCCTTTCTATAGACCAAATCACAACTAACAATTAAACCTTGCATTTCTTAGTTTACACATCTTTACATCACTTTGATCACCAATAACACTACCCCTAAACCTAAAATATATAAATTTAATATATATAATAAAAAACCAATCCAATATTAATATTTTCTCTTATATAAAACTTTTTAATTTCGTTACTATTAATCACCAAGAAAAAAAAAAAACCAAAACACACATCAGCCATCATGGCCAAATTCACATGAAAGTTGATAGAGATGGATATGATTCCAATTGCATAAAGATCAAAACGATTCCAGGTGCAGCATACAAGAACATGAGATGAGACAAATTTGATGGCATGGAAGATATTATTTTGTTTGTGAGAAAGACCAATATCAATAGATTCCAAACAATCAAGTCACTCCATGGTCAATTGCAATATAATATATTCTACCAACAACTTTGAAGTGTTGCAACGGAATGTGCGTAGGAGAGAGAAAAAATAAAAAGGTTTGTGGCTTGCCTACACATATGAAAAATGAATTTATAATGTATTTATATATTATTAATTATTAATTAGTATTTTTATTTTGAATGGAATTTTTATAATTTTAAGCTTAATTATTAATGGACGATAGAGATTCAATTTTTGTAGAATTTTAGAATACTTGTAATAATATATAAAATTAAGTTGATATTTATTTTCATAATTATGTATTTTTCTTTTTTAATAAAACAATTTATTATAATAATTCATTATTAAATGAGTTATGGCTTTTTGGGCATTTGATATTGATAAGCCATTATATGGTAACAAATCTTATTTACTATTAAGATTATCTATAATAAAAAATAGGGAAATATTTTATATTACTATAGATTGATGTATCACATTTACCCGTTCATTTTAGATATTAATATGTGAATGATTAATTTTATTAAATGTTTTAAAAAATAAAATATTAATGAATTTAAGGTTGTAAAATTATAATTAAAAAACAATATTAATAACTTATTATTAAAAAAAAACTAACTATGGAAATTCTCTTATTAAAAAGTATTATTTAAAATGTTTCCAATTAAAAGTTATTTACAATTTTATAGGGAAAAATTGAAATCCTTAAGTTTGTGTGTCTTATAATTTCACAAAGGAGAAAAAAAATCTCATATTTCCATATAACAAATTCAATAGCAAATTAAGACCATTTTTATTGATATTAAATAAAAACTATAAATTTGAAGTATTCAAAGTAAGTTAGTTACAATTTAAATGAAAAAGTTTTAATCCTTATATCTCCCCATAATAACACTAAATAATTCCTTGTTTTATAATTTTGCTAACCAAATTTGGGAGTGTGGGAGACTATTTTCCTAACATCTCTATACAATCCACCAATCTCAAGAGAAAAAGTGGTGTTCCTTGCCCAACTCTAAGACATAAGAACAATCCATCAAGAGGACCTTTAGATCACAGGGGCAATTTTAATCTGATTATGAGTTTGAAAGAGAAAAAGGGTGGTATTTTCCACCTATATGCAGAAGTAGATCTCTTCAAGGAAGTCATACGTGAACTAAGAGTCATAAATGTGTAGACAACCAACCACAACTTCACCAGGATCAATCATAGAGGTGGGTGTTATAGATAACTAGTTGATTAAACTAGTTCCTAATCTATGAACACTCGATGGAAAGAGACATCTTCATGGAAGTAATCATCCTCCCATGTCTCAGATCGGACAATTGGCCCACATGCCTGGAAGTGGACCTTAAGAGTATCAAGAAATAGACCCTTCCAATTTCAAATTTGTTGGCTTCAGGACTTGGATTTGTAATTAAAGCCAAGAAGTGGTGGAAGAAATCAATATCCATGGGCACAATAATGCATACCTTCTAGTTGAAATTGAAGTGGCTAAAAACTAAAATTAAAGAATGGAACCAAAAAGAATTGGGAACATACTTGCAGCGAAGAAATATCTAGAATTTTTTTTCAAGATATTCAACTAAAGATTATTTAGGAGAGATGCTCGGAAGACTTGATCTTGGATGAGGATTAGTTGATTTGCAAATGGGAACAAAGATGCAAGCAAGAAGAAACATTGTGGTGATAGAAATCTTGAGTCCAATGGATTAGAGAGCCGGTGTGAAAAACAAAATTTTTCCATAAGGTAATGATTTATCATTCCCAACACAACCGCACTTTCTCACTGACGTCAAGAGGGGAACATTGTCTCCTATAGCATTAGGAAACAGAGGATGAGTTGATATTGTTCTACTAGTGAATGCTTACATAAAATAACTCAGATAGAAGCCAAGAAATAGATCATATTACAGCTCATATCCCAAGACTCATTACCCCTGAGCAAAATGAAGCCCTACTGATGGAGATTTCATTTGTAGAGGTGGAATAGATTGTGATGTCTTTGCCCAATAATAAGGCACCTAGGCTAGATGGCTTCATAATGAAATTTTCCAAGACTTGTTGGTCCTTTCTTAGTGCAAAGATGCATGCCCTAGTAGAGGAAGCTCAGTAGCTAAATTAGGTATGGTCTAGACTTAATACAACATTCCTTATGTTGATTCCTAAGAATGGAAGAACTAAGACCCTAGTCTATTCAAACCAATATCACTTTGCAATGTAATATACAAGATTATATCTACTATGGTTGTTAAATGCCTTAAACCCCTCCTTAATCATCTTATCTCCATAGAGAAAACTAATTTTGTTGAGCGACACCAAATCCAAGACAAGATAGTCATAGCCCATGAATTTATTCACTCCCTCCATAAATCTAAAAAGGTAGGATTGCTAATCAAATTAGACCTTTCTAAGGCCTATGACAGACTAAAAAAGGATTACCTTCTCTAGTTCCTTTCATCTTTTGGCTTATCACCCCTTTGGATTGTCTGGATTAATCATTTCCACGCATTTTTTCTCTATTACTATCAATTGTCCACCCTTTAGGACTTTACGATCTTTATGGGGTCTGAGGTAGTGTAATCCCCTTTTCCATTTCATATTTATCATGGTGGCTGAAGGAATCGACAAATACATCAAATCTTCCATGGTTCAAGGATCCTTGAAAGGAATTCGCCTATTTGATCCAGGTATGGAAATTATGCACCACCAATTCATTAATGATATCATGCTTTTTAGGATCCCTACCCTTTGTGAATATAGAGCCCTCAAAGCCACCCTAGCTGATTTTATGGAGGCCTCGAGAACTTTGATCACTGGAGGGAAGTATAAGATTTACTTCTTTAATACCAGTAAGCTTGTCCAAATTTATCTATAAAGGACTCTAAACTTCCAGATTGGGATTCTTCCTGGTCGATATATGGGGGTTCCAATGGTATCAAATTAAATGTGGACCTCTTGTTACCAAAACTTCTTCAAAATATTGTGGACCGGTTAGAGAATTGACCTTTCACTTGTTGAACTTAGCTAGTATGGTAGTCTTGGTTAAATCAACCTTGCAAGCACTTTCCGTTTATCAATTGTCGATCCTCCCAACCTCAAAACTTATTTATAAATCTATCACATCTAAATTTAGGGATTTTTATGGCAAAGAACAAAGCAGACCAAGAATTGGGCACTAGTTGCATGGGGAAGCTATGCTTACCCAAACTAGTGAGTAGCCTCAGGGTGAAGTTGTGGTAGTGTTGGTTACAATTGGGTAAGGAAATGTGGAAATAAACATAAAATATAGTCAATAGGACTCTCAAGTTGAGAAACATCTAGCCAGGCTATAACCACCAGGATCATCCATCTGGAATCTAGTACAAGAAAATAAGAACCTAATTTAAGAACACACCTTTTGGGAAATCTGGAATGGTAGAACAATATTCTTTTTGGAGGAAGCATGGCAACAACTCCCATCATTGGCAACCCATATTGGTCTTAGAGAATTCCAAGATCACATTGAGGCACATGGAGCTACAATGGTAAAGGATTACTTGAAAGAAAGCCAACCCTCTTTTAAATGGCGTGAATGGAAAACCCAATCAGACTAGTCAGATAATCAAGCAATGAATTCATGACATCTCCTAAACCAAGAACTAAAAGAGAGAAAGATACAAAGAGCTTAGGATTCATATAAACTTCGTTGGGGGTATAAAGGTCAAGGGGCATTTACTCTAAAGGAAGCTAACTTTATTCTGGCCAGTCACCCAGAACTACCTAGAGAATCCTTATGGCACAAGATCTAGACACTTGGTTGGTGGCCAAAAGTTGTTGATTTCCCGTGGATTATTAGCAGAAGGAAGCTTCTCACCTGGAACCATATCCGCTAGAAGGGATTTCAAGGACCATCCATTTTCCTTTTATGCAAACAACAAGAGGAAACAATGGAGCACATCCTCAATTCATGTCCTTTTATCAAGGAGATATGATTAAGGATCTTGCAATTTATTTGGGCATTTTGATCATGCCTAGTAGTTTGCAAGAGAATCTAAAGAGCTAGCAACTATCCATTTTCAACAACCCAATGGTAAGCAAAGCCTGGATACCGTCCTTATGATTTTCCCTATGGGAAGTATGAAAGGAGTGCGATTGAATAATTTTTCAGGAAAGGTAGGCTTCCAACGACACAATACAATAGATTGTTAAAATATATATCAAGGAGACAATAATTAATGAGCATTGGTCTCTAGAGGATTGGAAAGTATCCCCTCAAGAGGTTGTTATCTTGAATCTACTAGAAATCAATCCATCCATGTTTGCCCCAAGAACTTCCCAATCTACCAACTCTTCAACTTCCTCACCAATGCATTTTATGCTCCCTCATTAGGGCTTCATCAAGTTAAATTTTGATGGGGCCTCCAAAGGAAACCCAAGCAAAGTTGGTTTAAGTGGCATATTCATAGATTCGATGGGAAAGAAACTGAGGGTGTATGCAAGTATGGCACAACCAATAACAATGTGGTTGAATTCTTAGCACTTGAGAGGGGCTTGCAAATTGTGTTAGAGGATGGATATTCATATCTTCAGATAGTCAGGGACTCGTAGATAGTGATATCCATTTCTTAGAAGTTTATCTATGGAGCCCCTATCACAAAATTGGTAAAGAGTTGGAGACGAGATGTATTGGTTTCTCAATTCCAAAGATTGTTGTTGAGTCTTCCATATGTAGTTACCTCTCACTCTTGAAGGACAAGAAATAAAGAAGCAAACATGCTGGCCAATTGGGGAAGTCGAATGTGACCTGGATTTCAATTCCCTTTGGCCACCTACAAGAGAGTTTGAAGGCATTGACAAGTTGTGCAGTATTATAACAAAAGACAGTTATATCCCAATCGGGGTGGATGATCAAAATGTTAGTGGGGTTGGGGGGCCGCTAACCACCCCATTGAATCCTAAGACTCATAAAGAGGGGGCAGGCGGAGGGAGGGGACAAAATGACGACATGGCATGCTCCCCCAATGCAATAATTGTGTGGCATATATTATTTTACTATGATGGAGCTTGGTTGGTGTTTTGAGGTGTCTCATTGTTACTATTCAACAATGATGGTATGGTGCTATAAGGGGTGAAAGGGTCGACCGCATGGAGGCCCCACAAGTCTACTAAGGAATGTTTGTATGGAAATTTCATGTTATACTTCCTAGTCTACATGTGCTATAGAGGAGAGTAGGGGCTTACGAGTAAAAATTAGAATCTCGGTCCTAGGAAAATTTCTAATTTTGGGGAGGTGCTAAGCGAAGAGGACATGCTTGACTCATTAGTGGCAATCCCGCAATGGAATTCCTCCTTTCAAATTCAATTTTCCTTGGAGGTAATTTGGACCCCTTGTTTTGTCTAGCTCTCTTGCTTTGTTTGTGTGACATACGTGTTCATTTTTCAAGAAGGGTCCCTCTGGTGGTTTTCTTTGTTGTTTGGTTCTTGTGTTCTATTGAGCTTATTTCTTTCCATTGTGGGCAATAGTCTATAGGTTAAGCTCGAGGTTTGTGGCCCATCTCAGTTTGGCTTTCTCTTACAACATTTTCTTATTAGTTGGAGAAAAGGAGGTTGTTAGTTTGGTTTTGGTCACGCTAGTGGCTTGGGGGCGTGCATCGCAAGTTATCTCGTTGATTCTTGTGTGCTTTTGTGGGAGCTTGTCCTCATGGTCCATTGGGTTGTGTGCACTTCACTTTTGGTATTCGTTTATGGCTTTTCATTAGGGGTAATTATTGGAAGTCCTATGTCCTAACCCATATGTTTTCTAGTTCTAGGTTCTCTCTCATAGGCTCTTCTTATTCTAGGCTTCCCCACTCCCTTGGTTTAATCTAGTGGGTTGGGCGCATCTAACACTGGGTAATTCCTGGGGACCAAGGTTCTTGTTCAATTTTAGGGATGTGAAAACCTTCATCGTTGGCACTCTTTGGTAAATTTTATAGTTTCTGTTGCCATTGGGTTCTAGCTAGTATTAGAATGTCAGGCATGTGCAACCACACCCATAGGGTTGTAGAGGAAAGGGGCCAATCCAATCGCCCTCCTCCTAAGGCTTCGACTCCATAGGAGCCTGCAATTGACCAGGTACCTATTTCTCCCAATCTACAAGAAGAACATCACTACTTGGAAGGTTTGGCACATTATGCTAGGCACTCTGGCTCAAAATATGAATTATTAAATGAAATGCTTACCATGCATAGGTAGCATTAGATTTCAATGGAGCAACTCTCAAAAGAATGGCATGATGAGATAAATGCACGCATTTCTTTCATGAACAACCTCCAACATAATCAATGGAACATGCGAGATAGTTGGGCTTATCTCAAATAGAATCAATGGCGCCTAAAGGAAAGCTTGGATCGTCTTGATGGCCACTTGAGCCATATGGAAAAACATGTGCATTGCGACTTTCTGTCACTACCTCTTCCTTGTTCTCAGTCCTTATGGCGATTTGTTGTGCCATAATCTTAATGGTTTTCTGGTACTATGTCCCTTTCAAGTTTTGGATAACCAAATGGTTTCTACTCAGAATTAGAATTTTTGGAAATTTTCCATTGGTTAACAAATCTAGTAAAAATGACACGGTAAAATTTTGTCAAACAACAAAAAATGATACAATTTTGCCTTATAATAATAAAAAATAATAAAAATAAAAAATAAAAAATAAAAAACCCATATATTTGGATTAAAATAGAATAAGGCATTCGAAAATGTTCAAATTAATTTCAATTACAATCTAAATAAATCATTAAAAATCAATGTTTGGAAACCTATGTGAACTTCTCACAACAAATTTTGGGTTAGATAGTGAAAAAGAACACGTGGCGGGAGCGATGGGGCCAGGCTTTCAGGTTTTTCTTTTCCTGCTGCCGCTATGTTCCCGGGCTTGGAATCTCTCTTTGTGAAAGTGCCATGGTGGGTCATCTCACATCCTGGCCCCCTTTGGTACGTGAACGGCCTACCTGTATGGCCCTTTCAACATCGGCAAAAATGTCTTCTGAGGGAAAATGGAGACTAGCAGAATATGGAGGAAATAGATCCCCTCCCATCAGTCGGAACCATTCTTCAAATCTGCCTTTCGGGTAGATTGGTCATGCAAGGGACGTTGGCAGAATTCTACAGGGGATTTTTTTGTTATGGCTGATGCCCTGTTTTATATGCTTGCTAATTTTCGCTCAGTGTTATCTTTGGCTATGAGGGTCATGGCAAAACCCTCTTTCTCTTCTGTGTTTTTTCTTTCATATAGATCCCAACCATTTTCCTGGCCTGAGCTTGGGCTTGTTGATTCGCGGGAAGAGATTAAGCAGAACAACTTGTTCTAGATTTTTGTTAGGAGTATAAAAGGGTGGAATTACATTTTTTCTAGACAGAAAGCACAACCTCCATTCTATCTTTGAAGCATTCTATCACAACCTCCATTCTATCTCTGAAGCAGTCTATTGTAGATAAATAGGGTCTCCCTGCTTGCCCTCTATGTCCACAATAAAGTGGATTTCTTCAAGATACAAACTATCTCAAAGTCCATGGTATCAAAAGAAATTCCTCCATAATCCTGACATCTAGGCTGCCTAGGGGAAGTCAAAAGCACTAGGACTTTATCTGTAAAATCAATTTCTTTCGAGGAAGTTGTTCTATGGAAGTCATCAACTACTACAAAATCAAGTCAAAACCTGCAAGTCCCTCCACATTGTAAATCAAATGGAGCAGAATCTTTTTATGGAAGTCAATTTTCCTAGGTAACTTCCCTCTTTTCTGTACTCTATTTTAAAGTTATTATTTTTAGATTTAATGATTATTGGACAAAACTAAAAGCTTTATATCATTGGGTTTTCTCTATGTGGACGCTCAATTGTTACATTTATCTATGCGCAAAAGGAATTTTTATAATCCATTTTGAAACCCAAAAGGATCTAGATTTTGTTTTTAATGAAGGCCCTTGGTTTTAGAGTAGGTTTTGTTTATTCATCACCTTATGGTTCCTAGAGTTTGATGCCACAACCATGGTGGTCTCTAAGATGCCAGTGTGGGTTAGGCTTCCAAATATCCACTCCTATCTGGGATCACAAAGTCCTTGAAGACATTGGGAACACTTTGGGTAAATTCAAAAAAATGGACCTCGAAAGAACTGATAAAGACATCTTCACCCTCGTCAAAATATGTGTGAAGATTGACCTTAGTAAAGGGCTTCCATATCACATAATATTAAAATACCAAACTTTTCAATGGTCACAGTTTTTTTAATATAGAAACATGATCTTTTGAGACCATGTATGTTTCCAAACACGTCACTTACAAAACACATGTCCCCAAGTGAAAAAGAACCCAAAAAAGAAAAAGAGACAAACTAGCAAGCCAAAAAGGTGGCATTTTTCATTTTCTTATCTATCAGAAGATGAGGTTGAAGATGTGAAGGAAAGTCATCATGTCTAATTAGAAGAGGATTTTATGGTTCAAGTTGAAGTGAAAATAAATGGGGAAATAATGGCACAATCATGTGCAACCATTTTTCTACATAAAGGGAGGAAATCTATAGTTACAAAAACATTGGAGGGGAATGGGATACAAAACTTTCCCACATTTTAGAAAGTTCAAATTACAAAGATACTCCCCATATAAAAGAGGAGCAAGAGTTGGCTTTGGTTCATTTTGAACCAAATTCAGATGTTTGGCAAAAAGTTCAAAAAAAAAGTCACGAGTAAATTTCTTCTTCCCATTAATATATGTTCATTTTCCTTGATAATAATAATTTTCTTTCATAATCTCTACACCAAAAATTATATATATATATATAT
>APFE031634627.1:0-14946 GCA_000404065.3 Pinus taeda
TGTTGTCCTCAACGCTTGAGTAGTTCTTGATGCTTCTGTATAAATTCTTGTCCTCCCATGTGGAATCTTCAACGGGTAAGTTCTTCCACTTAATAAGATACTCTGAAATTGATTGATTTCGTAGCTGTCGACTTCTCGGTTCTGTGAATGCTTTAGGTTCTAATATGATTTTTCCTTCCTTGTCAAGTTCTGGCAATATTATTGGAACTAGGATCTTCGGCAACTTTTTAATCAGTTCCCACCATTCTTCACCATTATTCCATTCATCCCTTGCTTTTTTTATCAAATTTGGTTGGATAATTATACCAACCTCTACCATTTCTGCAACCATATGTTCAATTTCAACTCCTTTGGGAATAGGATTAATCATAAGGCCTGATGTTTGGAGGAACACTTCCTGGAATCAAATGAATAGCATGATCATGATCATGAATATGTGGGTGACCTTTGGGAGTCTCAAATACCTTGGAATCATTGTCCAAGACTTTTTGGCGATCCGGAGAAATAGATGATTTCGATGTGGGAACCATTAGTGAACATAATTTTGCAATTATGCCTCGTTGTTCTTTCTTTAAAAGTTTTGTCATTCTATTAGAGCTTATTATCTTTCCTGGTTTCCCTATGATACCCCTTAATTCAACTTTCTTTCCTTCTGAATAAAATTTCATGAAAATTTCTTTAAAATTAAAAGCTATTGTACCCAAGGATTGTGGCCATTGGACTCCTAGTACAACATTAGTACAACCCATTGGAATGGAAGGAATTGGGCTATTCAATACATATTCTCTCATGGATAGCTTGATATTATGGCACTTTCTAGAGCAATTTATGGTTCCTCCACTTACAACCGTCACTTGACACTCTAGTGTTGGATATAGGAAGCAATTCAATTCCTTGGCTATATTACAATGAACAAAATTATGGGTACTACCCGAATATATCAACACTATAACCTTTTTCTTCTTGCTATGTCCTTCTATCTTTATAGTTTGAGGAGTGGTAATTCCGACCAATGCATTACAATATATGGTTGGATTCATTTCTTCTTTCTCTGGGGTTAGTTCCTAGTGAGTATCCTTTTCTTTTGATATTTCTTGATACTTTTCTTCCCGATATTTCACTGCTTGAACCTTCTTCTTCTTGATATGTCCTTCTATCTTGAGAGTTTGAGGAGTGGTAATTCTTGCCATTGCAATACAAGATATGGTCTGGTTCATTTGTTCTTTCTCTAGGGTTGGTTCCTGGTGTATATCCTCTTCTTTTGATGTTTCTTGATCCTTTTCATCATTAGGAGGCCTTTCTTGCAGTAGCTTTGTCCCACCTTTGTTCAAACCTTCCATGTATTTCTTCAAATCTTCCATGCCTTTCTTCCAATATGCTTTAATATCATTGACATCATCTTCCATGGCATAGATAAAACTATTTATATTTTTCTTCTCTAGAATATCATTTACCCTTCTACCCAATTTTTGAAAGTTCTCACTTTACTCTGCCATTGAATCCTTTTGTTTGAGATTTATCAATTGGCTAAAGAAGGTGTTGCTCTTGATATCCTCATAATGTGCTATCATTTCCTCCGTGAAAATTGACCACGTGGCAAGTGGTTTATGAGAACAAAGCCCTTTATACCATAAAAATCTGGATTTGTTCTAATAATTAGACGCAATACGTACCATTTTGTTAATAGTGGTAACCATGTAGATCAAAATATTTCTCCGTCTGTAGTATCCAATTTATCGGATCCTTGCCATCAAACTTCCTCATGTCTCCTTTTCTTGATTTTGGGAGCTCAATCTTGAAATGACTGTAACTTTGTAATATCAGATCTTCCAATTATGAAATTGCGAGCTACAGTAGCCCTCTGCGTCCTCCTTCTAATGCCACAAGTCTAATTGAAAATGGATTCTCCAAGAAAGAGTTATACACAATCTCCCAAGATGACCGGATTATATACATTTTTAGAAGAGTGAAATTGCATGAAGTGCCATGTCTCACTTTTGTGACCTTCGGATCTGAAAAATATACACAGACAACTATAGCCCATCCTCTTTCTATAACTTGTTACAAAATTAAATATGATTCTTAGAGAGAAGTTATACGATTCCACAGTCACCTGTTTTAGAGTAATTTGGGCGTCTTCCAAACCCTGAACTTCCTCACTATTATCCGCAAAATATAGCGAACAAGATCTAAAATTCAGACATGAGGTTGAAATTGATTTCTTCTCAAATGGCTTCTTGGTTTAGCTTCTGAAACTTCATATCGATAAATTTATAGCAAAAATTCTACAAAGAACTGTTTTAGATGAAATTATGGAGCTTGTAAAAATCCTAAATTCCTCAAATCATATCTTCGACAATATACCGCGACAATATCTGAAATTTGAACCTGAGGTTTAGCAAGATTTCGTCTCAAATGGGTTTTTCTTTTAGCATCTGAAACATCACCAAAAAACATTTATATTAAAAATTCACGATGACCTGTTTGAGCAGCGAAACCTAGATCCAAAGCTATGAACCAATGTATGAAACCAACTCATAAAAAGATAAGAAAGATAGATGACACTTAGAATCAGCCTCTTCGAGGGGAAACCTCCTTTACATTACACAAATGAACAATTCTTGGATGATACAAATACAAGGCCTCCTTTCTATATATAGGAGTCTAAGGGGTCATAATACAATCAGAGCCGACATAACAATAATAATGTAAGGGCAAAATAATAACAATATGGGGACTACATGGTCACAACAATATAATATGGGGGTTGTACTAATAACGATAATGGGTTACACTAGTATTAAAGGGACCTAACATTGTGTTTATAAATATGCATTCCCATGAACTACGATTCAATGGTAGAGAAAGTGTTATATTCACTGCTTACTGCACTAAGATCTGTTCGAGATTAAGAAAAGCATTTCCCAGTGAGCATATCATTTCAATAGAATGTAATTTCCTCTTTTTGTGTTCTTTTCTTATTCTTTTGAATGCATTTGTCATTGATTTGTAAATTTTTGTCATGTAAGATGTGCAATATGATGCAGTTGAATATGCATTAAGCACAATTTGGGCCTTATTAATTGCATTCCATACCTATGGCATGTTAAGAGTAAATTTATTGTTCTAAATGTGATAGGGTTTTCGTTCTAGTAAAAACAAATGGTTGTTTTAATGTACTTTTCATTTTTACGATGTAATCATATTCAGTCAAATGTATATCATCTTGAAAATTGTCAAAAGTGTTATTGCTATCATATTTTTTGGTTTCTATAATACCATATAATAATTTTTCTTTTTCGTTCATTTTGTTATCTACCAAGGAAATTGTTTCAAGAACTTCTGTACTTCTCATGGATGGCATTGGAAAAATTGTATCTACAATGTACCCTTTTTATCTTTTTACAACTTTTTGTATGATGATGTTGATTTATTTTTCTAAGTTTGGATCAAGGTGGTTTGTGTTACAAGTCAAATAATTGTCAATAAAGTTTTCAATGTCAGTGTTACTATTGAATCCATTTATCAATGCATTTTCTACCCATATAAGCCCATTCTCATGTTCGTTTCCTCTAATTTGCAACTCAATTACAAAGTAGTAATCCATTATGTTTCCAAAGAATGTTTTATCTTGAGATATAATTTCTTTTAATGCATTAATTCTATGCTTATAGTAACGACTACACATTATTGCATTTTTACTTATCATATATAGTCAATATTGCAGTCCTCTATTGTTTCAATATGTTTTATTTTTATTATTTTTCATGTAATCTATTTCATGTCTTGACCAATGGAGTCCACCAATGTTCAACACTTGTAAATGTGACAAAGAAAGTTGGTGGTCCTTATTGACATATCATGGAAAATATATTTTTCTTCATTTGTTGCAAGAAATTAGGAGAAATTCTTATGTGTTTGAGATCCATGTAACCAATGTCACTTCTAAGAATATTGTCCAAGTTGGGTTTGTATTTAACATATTTGGCTCATAACTTTCTTCCTTTTAATTTTCTTTTCTGATTCTTATTGAAATGCCTGAAAGGACATTTTCAAGTATTATTCGTAAGGTCTTGAAAAAGAAATCAGCTGTCTGGTAAGAGAAATCACCACTATAATGCATCAACTACCATTGCACAATTCTTTTCTAGTGGAATCTTTCAACAATGTCACTATCATACGGGTCTCCAAAGAAAATAGATGGAAATTTCATCTCCTCTGCATACTTGTCTCTAAAAATTCCAAGCTTGAAAATCATGCATACATTGGGACCCTATGTATCCATGTACCATCATTTCAGTTGGTGTTTCATTTTCCGAATCATTGGTTGTTTTATTTTTGTCTCACTGCCAATGTTTTCAATTGAAGCATTTAAGGTAGTTGATTGTAGAATGATATTCCAATCTCTATTTATTCTCATGTTTTCATCTTTGTAAAGGTGTTGAGAACATATTTCTCTTAATGCATTCATCACACCGTGCATGCAATCTTTTCCTGTTTGAAGTGCATTTTTATATTCCAATCATCTTTTCAATGCAACAATGATTGTTGTTGTGTCCTCCATAAATTATGGTAATGCATTTTGGACAATGTCTTTGTGGACATGAACATTGATAATTGAACCTATTAAGCCCATTTGTGCTCATTTATAACCCTATTATCTTATTTCGGAAAATGAAATTCTCAACACAACAAGATGTCTTCAAGTTATGTGAGTGTGGTTACAATTTGTAATGGTTTTTTCTCTCCAATCCTCTCAGGAACAACGAATTATGGAAAATTTCTATTTGAAGTTCACTTTTGAAAATTTTGCATATTACTCTTGTATGAAGTTTTTTATGACTATCACATAAATATACATATATGTTTTCCAGGTCTTGTCCAATGCTTACTAGAATATTTTGGAACTGCAATTATTTACATATCGTACATTTCCTTTTAGGTGTGTCTTCTTGTTTCATAAATTAATTGTTCTTAATTTACTTCATTAATTGTCAACCAGGATTCGTGAACTTAAGAAATGTATGTGCACTATATATGCTAGGATTATTTTTGTGAATTGATTGATTTTAGGAATGAAACTAATTCTAAGTATGGAAAAATGTTTTTAACACAATTTGGATAATAATTAAGCACATGTTCTTTCAATCCAAAATTATATTGAATCCTAATTAAATGAATTTAAATTCACTACTTTCCAGAATTTGAAAATATGTCTAAATTGTAGAATTCAAACTTTCTTCTAATTGTATGAAAGGAAAATTCTTAGAAACCAAATTTAAGAAATAAACAATCTAGTTATATCTTGTAGAATTAAAAACATTCTACACTAACTTGGAAAAAGAAACTTTTATAGTAAATTGTAGTAAATAAATTCTATACTAATTTCATGAAAGACAAATAGCAATAAAAAGGATTTAATTCCTACTTGCAGAAAGTGAAATTAAAATCTTTATAACTTGAGAATGATTAATTGTGTGCGCATTTAGCCTCTAAAGAGTATTTCATCAACATTTAAGAAATATAATTAAGCTACGAAGTAATTAAGTGCTGGAAAGAAGATGCATTCAATAATCAAAATATTTTTAGTGTTTTTATGTTTATGAGTACTCTGCAATCAAAATGAGAATCATCAGAAATTTAATTATGACGGAAACAAATTCTTGAAAGAAACTATAATACTAAAAAAAAGTAATGCAAAATAAAACTATAAACAAAATCTCATAGCTCGATAGGGGGTCCTCCTGTGAGTTCACATCAGCTAGTAATCACAAGATCTTCATGCGCACATTGACAACAAAGTAAATTACATTAAGTTGGAGCATACTATATTATTGGTATTCACAATAAAGCAATTATAAAATTAATATTCGAGAAAACTTTTGTCTCAAGTCTCAGGTTACAATCTTTATAGAAATTTCATAAAATGATTTTAAGAGTTTTAAGCCGACACAACATGAGCTATTTTGACATCTACGAGATAGATTCAATTTGAAACTCAATCTCTTTATGACTTGCTACTGAAAGAGAAAGGCATAGGAGATTCATCTTGATCTAATATCAAACAGTTGGACATGTATTCAATCTCGCTCGATTGATATTGTTATATTCCTCCACTACTTTTACTTGATGACTACATCTCTTTTTCAGAGTTTGACTCTAAATTTGACTTCTATATTTCTCAATCCTCATATATTCCCAAGTTATGCTGATAGGTGGTTATACATATGGTGGATATTTGTCATCTCCATGTAGTATTCATCCTTTTATTGAAGTGCTGCAACCTATCTAACAATGAATATTGTTGCAGAAACCAATATTAACTGCAAAATGTCTATGATTAATTCATTGTAAGAATATTTTCACTATAATTCATTAAGAAACACAGATTCTAATTATGGATGATGAATACCTTTTTAAGAGTTGAAATTGACCTTGAACATGTTGAGATGCTATAAAATGGTGATAAGAAGGTGAAATGAGATAGAAAAAAGGATAGTAAGAAAGAAACTATTCCAGACTTCAACATTCCCTCACACAAAATATTTTTCATGTCCTGATGTACCAAAAACTCATAAATTTCTCTTCTTTTCTCCTTTAGTGAATGATTTCAGAAGCCTATGCAAGCACAACCATACTAGTTCTTGTTTTCTTCCATTTAATGTTGAAAGTGGTACTCAGTTTCTTCATCAAAATTCTACCTTGTAACCCTCTAATTATGTTTTTGAGAAACTTGTTTCGAACCTTAAGTTTCTTATTCTTCTTATATCAATGACAGAGGTGTAGAAGTATATTATCATTTTGGGTTTGAGTATGTAATTCTAAATTTTTGTTGCTTCCCTTTCTTGAATTAAGTATTTGTTAATAACCTCTATCTCATATATGTCTTGCTTTATATTTTCTTCAATTTTGTGTTCTTGTTCTACATTTTTTTTTGTTGCTGAATTTTCACCCATTTCATATTGAGAAAATTTTTCCTTTTGTTTTTCCCTTTGCTCTAGGGATTCCACATAGTTATAAATCTCTTGTTGGGCTAGATCAAATTCTGGAGTTTGTCGTGTTGGACTGATTGTGTGAGGTGGTGTATTATACCCTTCTTCTTCAAGATCAATCATTTCTAGTGACTGTGTAATTGGAATTTTTTTCTTTTTTTCTTCTCCTCAATTTTAGTTCTGAGATTTTGGAGTATTTCCTTTTTGTTTTATTATCCTCTACTTTCTTCTTTTCCTCTGGTAACTTTTGGCTCAAGCTAGATTTATTTCTGCTAAAGTCTTGTTTGTCATTATTTTGTTTAAATTTCTCAAGATACTGGGATAGTGGGGTATCATCTTCAAATGGATCTTCTAATGTTTTGGTTATATTTAGCTCTCAGATTTCTTCTTCAATTCTCTATTTTCCATGGTTAGGGTTTGACTTTCTTTGACTTATCTTAACCCTATTATTTGTTTCTTCCTCTCAGGCTTCTACAAAATGGTTTCTCACTAAGAAATCTAACCAACTATCTTCTCTAGCTTCCAAATGTGCTTCTACATGAATATTGATGAGTCCATGATGGTAAAGAGAGTTATCAATGGACCTAGACTCTCTATGTGTGCCAAATGCCATTTTCTTTCAACTTTGAAGAAGAAGGTAAGGAAAACTAATTTCATTTCCATAACAAATATGCATCCTAAGCTTGGCATGGTAGAAGAAAATTGTCCCAAACCTACCTTGACATGTTACAAAATTTTAAATAACTAGTAAGAGATTTCTCCATTTTCCCTTTAATGCAGTAACTAGAAGACCCTTTTTGAAAATGGATAAATCCATACCTAGTTGTCTAAGGAAATGGACCTAGTCATTCTCTTTATTTCTCCTATTCTTGAACCGGCTTTCATCATTTCTTGGTAGTCCTGTTGCTTCTACCACAATAGATTCTGTGAGGATGATCTTAATTCTCTACTTCTACTCCATCAAATGCTCAGGCAAACACTTTGGTAACTTTTGTTTCATACCCATTGAATTTATTAGAAACCTAGAGCCATCCCACTTGTTGCAATTGGTCTTTAACACTTGGATATGCTTGAAGAAATTTTACTCCATTTGATTTAGAATGAACAAGCATTCCCATGGTCAAGAGAAGTATTGGCCTTGATTGTTTTCTTTCAACTGGGATAATGGAAGCTTTCAAAGAGGGAATGAACTAAATGCAAATAGGAATTGAGAAGAATGGATATGAAATAGGGTTAAATGATGGAAAGGTAAGTCACTGATGGGAGAGGTTATAGTGTGTCCGGATTGTACTTTCACAATTTCCCATATCCGATTTCAAAGGACCGGTTTCATGTGTTTAATTCCGATCAAACTTGATGTGACTAGTGGTGTAATGATAAGGGGATATGGTATAATGGTTATGAATATGATATCAAATGTATAAGGTCCTCAACTTGTTAATACAATCATCCATAAATTAAAACCTAATCTCCTATATGAAATACAATTTTAATATTCTTACATACCTTTGTTTTTATGTTCTCTAGATATTGTTTTGATGTAGAATTCGAATTTGGTTGCAGAATTGAAAATCGGCTACAGAATGATAGGAATTTTGTTTTCTTCTTATCATTTCTCATATTTTCTTTATATGATCAAGAGAAGACTTCTTTATTATTTTTGCTACTTTTGATGGTCAATGAAAACAATGATCCTTATGAATATGGCTTGGAACCTGAAAATTTATTAGAAAAAAGAAGGATAAAAAATAGGGACAGGAAGAGGGTGTTTTGAAAATCTAAATTTCCAATAGATCTTGGTTTTCAGTTAAAATTGTATGTATAAACATGCCAACATAGTTGGTTTTCATGTATATATATATATATATATATATATATATATATATATAATATATATATATATATATATATATATATATATTCATTTGGAAAAATTAAAGTGAAGTTAGAGAGTGCGGAGAAGAATCCCCTTCCTTGACCAACTTGAATTCAGAATTCTCTTGTAAATATTTGAAAAATTCTTTCTTTGTTAGTGGTTTATGATACAACCTTAATATATAACCATTAACAAGGAAAGAAATTTGGTCATCATCAATAGTTTTGATTTTGACTACTCCATTATCAAAAATAGTATCAATCTCATGAGGACCAAGCCAATGAGTTTGAATTTTTCCTTGAAATTATTTGAACTTGGAATAAAAGAGAATATCCCAATCACCTTGCATGAATTTTATAGCTTTGATGAATTTTTCATGCCACTTACATCTTTATTGTTGAACTATGTTGGTTATTTGAATAACATCTTATCGGATTTCATCTAGCTCATTCAATTATGCTAATATTTATTTCTGAGCTTTTGATAGATAAAGGCCCAATTTAGTTGTTGTTCTGAAGGTATCTATTTGGAATTAAATTGTAAGAAAAAATTTCTTTCCATATACAAGATCATGAGTATGTCCACTTGTATTCCTCCATGTAGTTCGGTATGCCCATAATGCTTTTGGGAGTTTTCCGGCCCAATCCTTTCTACACAAATGCATAGTTTTGGTAAGAATTTCTTCAAGAACTTTGTTGGTAGATTCCACTTGTCCATTGGCTTGTGGATGATATGGAGTAAACTTTCAATACTTTATTTTATATTGATCCATGATATTTTGCTCCAACTTGGATGTGAATTGAGTACCTTGATCTATTACAATTTATCTTGGAACACCAAAATGAGTAAATATATCCTCAAAAACAAATGTAACTAAAACATTTTCAGTTGCAAGAAAAAGAGGTTTAGATTCTACCCATTTTGTAACATAATATATGCAAACAAATATGTACATTTTATGTTTAGATGGAGGATTTATTGGTCAAAAAAAATCTAGAGCCCACTTCTCAAAGGGTTCTATAAGTACCTATGGTTCTAGAGGCATTTCATTTGATGGAATGGGATTCCCCATTCTTTGAAAACTATCACATCTTTTGGAATACTATTTGGCATCTTTGAAAATCGATGGCTAATAATATCTCAAAAGAAGGATTTTGTACGCAACCCTTTTACCAGAAAAATGTCCTCTACATGGCTCAGGGTGGCAAGATTTCAATATTTCAGGTACTCCATCTTCTCGAACACATCTTCTAATAATCAAATCAGATCGAGTTTTGTACAATTCTCCATCTATCCAAGAATAAGGTGCACTAGATTTGATCACTTTTTTATTTTCTCTAGCTAGTAGTTATGGAGGTAAATTTCTTGTAGCCAAATAATTAGCAATATCTGCAAATCAAGGTGTTTTAGCAGATATTGCAAAAATATATTCATCGAAAAAGTTACCTTTTGCAAGAACATCCTCATTATTATTCTACATTCTAGAAAGAAAATCAAAAACTATATTTTCTTTTCCTAGTCTATCAAGAATAGTAATGTTGAATTCTTATAATAATAGAAACCATATTGTAATTCTACCAGTAGTGACTGGTTTGTTCATTAGATATCTAATGCAAAATGATATGTATGAATAAAAGTTTCATAACCAATAATATAATGAAGAAATTTATTAATGGGATGCACAACAACTAAAAACTCATTTTTTGTTACGATGTAATTTAACTCTATGGGAGTCAATTTTTTGCTTGTATAATAGATAGGATAAGGAGTTAAATATTTTTGTCCTAATATAGCTCTTAGAGATTTATATGAATCATCAGTAGAAACATGGAAAGGAAGAGCCCAATTAGGTCCTCTTAAAATTAGTGCTTCATTAATATTTTGTTTCAATGTCTCAAATGCTTTCTAACAGACATAATTCCAAATAAATTCATAATATTTTGTAAGGAGTTTGAAGAGTGGAGAGGCTATTTTTGTAATATTTTCTATGAATCTTCTATAATATCGAGTAAACCCAAGAAAACTTCTAACATCTCCTTGACAAACAGGAATTGAAATTTTAGAAATTATTTCTGCTTTAGATGTATCCACTTTAATTCCATCACTCGAAATATGGTGGCCTAAAACAATCCCTTTATTCAAGGTCATAAAAAATTTCTCATGGCTTAATGAAACGTTTACCTCTTTACATCTAAAAAGAATTTTTTCCATATTTTCAATAGCTTCTTCAAAAGTACCACCATACACAGTAAAGTCATCCATGTATACTTTCACACAATCATGAATTAGATCATAAAAGATACCTAAGACTGCTCTCTGAAATGTGGCAGGTGCATTACATAATCCAAAGGGAAGAACCATATAGGAATATGTTCCCCATGGATATGTAAAAGTAGTTTTATCTTGATCTTTTGGTGCTAGTTTGATTTGGTTATATACATTAAAACCATCTAAAAATGAAAAATACTTCTTTCCTTCCAAGGTATCTAATACTTGATCTATAAAAGGTAGTGGAAAATGATCTTTCAAAGTAGCTTTGTTTAATTCCCTACAGTCAATGCACGCTCTCCATTTTCCATTTTTCTTAGGAACAATCACTTAAGGTGACACCCAATGACTATCTGATATTGGATAGATGAAATTCACATTAAGTAACTTTTGTAATTTCTCCTTAAGAATTTCTCTCAATTAGGATTTATCCTTCTCTCAGGTTGTCTAATTGGTTTGGAATTTTCTTGAATATGAATATGATGCATACAAGTTTTAGGATGAATCCCTTTCATTTTAGTGTACTCCCATGCATAAGCATAAGAATGTTTTTATAGCATTTGTATCAAATTTATCTTTTTAAATTCTTCCAAATTATTATTAATATTAAATGTTTTATTTGAAAAAAAAAATCTACTTGAGGATTGCCAAAGTTTTCCATAGAATGTAAATCTATTTGGTGAGATGATAAATATTCAATATTGCATTGTTCTTTAAAATTTTAATCTTTCTCGCAATACGAATAAGAATCATTATTATTCATTAAATTTATCAATTAATCTTCTTCATCTAATTGTGAAAGAGTATAAGCTTGTTGAGAATCATTAAAGTCTTCATTATCGTCATCTATCCAAATCTCACTTTCTACTTCAGTTATTTTTTTTGTAGGAGGATACAATGTAAATTTCTTAGTGGAATTTCTGTTAGAGATATACATATCACTAGATATACAACTTATGAAGACATCAACTATAGCTAGCCAAGGTCTACCAAGGATCAATGGATGGCCTCCTAAATTACTCTTGGGTGTTAGAATCATGAAATCTACAGGATATTCCCAATAATCAAGAGAAATAGACACATCTTCTAATACTCCATCTAGTTTGATAATATACCAATCTGGTAATTATAATAATGTAGGAGTATATTGAACACTATGAAGCTTAAGTTGCTCCATTATTCGTTTACTCATGATATTAATGATTTCTCCTAGATCAATCAGAGTGTTTGGGATTTCAATACCATTGATATGAATTTTCACAATGGGACTACCAAGATCTAGATATTTTTGAACAATAGGTTTTCTCATCATGATATTAACGATTTTTCCTACCAATTGAATCTTTTTAACACCTTTCCTTTCTCTTCCTATTTTTCTAATGCATAGCTCCTTAATAGTTTTTGTAAATATTGGTATTTCCTTTATAGCTTGTAATGAAGAAATTTTAATGAAAATATTCTTAAGTTCATCTAGCATATCATAATATACTAAACAATTTTCCTTTCTATTTCGTCATCAATTTTGAGCCTTCCAGGAAAAGGTGGATCTTGCAAAGAAATAGAAGGTTGTTCTACTAGAGGAATTGTAGGAGCTTTCTGTTAGAGCCTAGATTTACCTCAGGCTGAAAAGGTAAGCTTCTAGGTCCACATCAAACCATGCTCAGCCTCGTAGCTAGCCCTATGAGGACAGGAGAGGGCTCTCTCCGAGTAAATCTCAGAAAAGATAATCGATGGGGCTCGAGATGACTGAAATAACAACTTATTTTAGGCTAGGTATGAAGTACAAGGGTTTGATTTGAGTTTTTGGGGGTTTTGAGTCGGAAAAAGGGAAAGGCAAATTTTGGGTCCGGGGATGAGACACAGTATTTGTAGAGTTTTGATTGGGGCAAGGAAGGCAATCGTTTTGATGATTTTAGAGTGAATAAATGGATGGATCAGACTGGTGAGGAGCCAAGGAGGGCAAGAGAGTCTCAAGAGTCCTCCTCAAATAGATGAAAACATTGAAAATTAAACAAAATTTCAAAGCAGAGCACAGCAGTCCAGTGAATTCTACTTTAATCACTCATTTGTTTAATTTCAGAAGTAAAGGGAAGGGAAAATGATACACCTAAACATCAATGAACTTACAAGTACATAGATAAACACACCATCAAAACACAGAACCACATGGATCCCAACAAGTGTTGCAAAACCCTGGTCTTTCCTTAGCCAAAAATGCAGAGATAGAATGTACAGTGAAGTGCCAAGCAATCCCAAGTGTCCAACCCTGACAATGACTTATAAATTACATGATATAGACTAGAACAACCCATTCCCTTGCCTCTAGGGGTCGAGCTCATCATTCTATGAGCTATTTCAACCAATTCTAAACAAAGCACTGAAATCTAGGCAATCAAACAACTTGCCTCTATAAGGTAGGAAACTTATTCATTCATTAAATTTTCACTTTTTAGTGAATGAATACTCTAGAACAAGTAAAAATATGCCAATATTACATAATGATCCTCCAATTATATCTAGATAGGTAAAAAATTACATCACAAAGCAAACCTAGTCAAAACTGGCCGAATTTCTGAGCTGGAAGGTGAAAAATTTGGCAAAAATCCTCTATGCGTCGCGCCAAATCGTCTATGCATCGTGCCACTTTGGAGATGAATTTGAGGGACTTACTGACGTCTAAATTGAGCCCAAGATATCGCGTTGGAAAGCCATTCCTATCTACTTTCCAACCCAAGTCGAATTGTTCAATTTGGTGTCCATTTGCCCCTCCAAAACTTCAATCTCCCAGGACCGCTTCCTATGTGTCAAAATAGGGGTAGTGAGGTCATTTTTCTAGTGTTTTTGATCTCTTGGGGACTCAAAACTTTCCCAAACTTCTTGGCCATGCACTAGTAGTCATGATGTTTCATGCCAAATCCAAAAAATGAAGTTTTTACAATTTGGAGACCTCTAGCAAAAGCGAGCACCACGTGGTGCGACGCATAGGGAGGCAAAACCTGTTTTCCAGTGCAAAAAATTTCAAAAATGCAAAAATTGCTCCAAATTTCTTGAAATTTGGATTGTATCTTCTCTATCAAGTGTCATTCTGGGCTAAAGAGACTTCAGCCAATATCCGAAGGCGATCATGCTCCTTTTGCCTCTTTTGCTTCTTTATTGCCTTCTTCAATTTTGCCTTTAGGTTTCTTATTCATTCCTTGGCGCTCATATTGCGCGCCTTGTAATGGAATGCCATGTGTCTCAATAATGCTTTGTCCCTGTCAGCCTTTTCCAGTAGTCTCTCCAGGTGGATGTTGATTATCTCGAGCCAAGACTCTCGATCATCATTAATCTCTTGCTCCAATGAAGTGAGCTCAATCCTCCACCTTTGGGTAGCTTGGCGATTCTCGCGGATGTTTTGCAACTCCATGATTGCTTGCTGATCTTCGAGCTATTTGTTCCTCTGCTCCAAGTATTTCATAGTCCACTTAGCCCTCTCCAAGACAAGGGACAAGGCTGTGATCTATGTCTGCTGCTCTTGGATGATCTCTCTAAGATGTACATTTTGTGAACCCATGTCTGTAACATCATCCTGAACGAGGATGAAATCAGTCTCTCATTCACCTGAAGGCCCCTCGTCCTGCATTGGCCTCTTGCCTCTGTCCTGTACCTATGATGCTGATGTCGGAAGCGAGGTCCCTTCCACCCCAGGTGGAGATAACACTCGCTTTGTTGCTGCAAATAACTGCCTCGTGCCCTTCTGATATGTAATGAAGACCGGTATAGTAGTAGTGTGTGGATCATGGCCCTCTTGCTGATGAGAAGGTCCACTAG